>WYDI02016858.1:0-53504 GCA_009867235.2 Psittacus erithacus
ACTAGTAGGCATAAATTAGTGGATAAGGTATATAAGCTGTACTGACTGGCAATAAAGTGGAACTTGCTTATCACTCATATTGAGTCGTCGCTTGCTTCCCCGCACCGTCAGCCCACCTTAGCTTGCAACAAAGAAGTCCTGTAAATCAGATCTCGCTAATATTAACCAGCAATGAGCAGTGTGAGGAAGAGTGATTCAGCTCCTTCCAAACAGAATGAATGGCAAATGTAATAGTCAAGAGTTGCAACCTGAATCATTCTTGGCCTCTCTAGTGCCTATAAATGAAAGATCAGGTAATTTTTGTCAAGAGGGTTTTTTTGGGTGTCTTTTTGTGTTTTTTTTTTTTTTTTTTTGTTTGCTTATGTCTTATACCTGCACTTAATCAAATACAAAAGACTAAGACTATGAAAAATTATTTGACTCACCAACCAAATATGGAAAAACAAAAGCGAAATGAAGTACCTACCTAGCAAACCTGATAAAGAAAAGATGTTTATACTATACAAATAGGATCTATAGAGGCTTCACACTTCTGAAAATCACACTCGTTACACACAGAGAATATTAGAATAGCCAGCCTAGATCTGACTGAAGTCGATCTTCTCCAATACCCTCTTTGCCACAGGAGCTAATAGCAAATATCTAGATGAAGTCTAAAAGCATTGCTAGCATATGTGAGTGCTCTCCTAGAAGACCCCACTATCCTACAGCAAGCTTCTGCTCAGTGTCATTAAGCCAAAAGTGTTCTTATTAAGTTTATTTATATTCTAATGTACTTTCCTTCCATAGTCAGAAGTGTTTTATTCCACAGATACTATATATTTATACATTAAAAAAAAAAAAATCACAAAAGCCTTTGCCCTTCCTGTCACTACATCAGTGAATTTGCATGGTCACTACTAACAAAAAGAAAGGAACTTGCATGCTCCTAAGAAGACATATCTTTCTCATTTCTTTACAGAGTGGGGAAATGAGACATGGAGCAGCACAAGTGCTGCACCAAAGGCCAATCCAGGATCAGCAGAGCAGAGAATACAGACAATGCTTTCCAAGTTCAGCGTGGGTGACCTAGTTATTAGACCATCATTCTTCTTTACTGCAGCCTTCAACAAAAATGCTGTTTTTGGAATGGTTAGGTGTTAAGTATTTCACCTTATTGAACACATATGGTTTTGATTCTCATATTTCAGGCTTTAAGCCCTAGAAGAACCCTGTGTTTTACTCACAACTGCATCAAACAGGAGCCTCAGCAAAGTCAGTGATATTACACTGGGCTTGAACACTGTGTGGACTAATAACAAGCCCAAATGAGTCACAGGCAAACTGGCACACTGCACACATTCTGTTTCTTGAATTAAATTCAGTTATAAAATGTGTTCCCTGTTGCTGTAATCCAAGCAGTGCTTGCAGTAGGTTAGTGATATTTCATTTGGATCCCTCACACCACTGTTAATGGCAGTCTGTCCTGATGCAGACAATCCACAAGGCCTTTCTTTCCTTTACAACCAAATTCTACTCAGCACTATCAGGAATCTTTCTGAGTCAATGAGCAATTAAAATAATTACATTTAATCGTATTTTTCAATTACTCCACCGTACTGAGGGAGGACTCACAGGGCTGGGACCAGAGGCAAACATATTCTGTTGTGATTAAAACTTTCTGAAATGCTCCAATGAATCTGAAACACTGACTATTCATCCCTTTGGTGAACAACAACCCCTGTATGTTTAAACCTGCTTGATATTTAAGCTCATGAGAGTGACACCAAGAAAGAAACAGAAACCTGCAGTGAGTGCAGAAGGGCTCCTTCAAAGGAACTGCTACCTTGAAATACATGCAAAACACGAAACAACTACTTAGAAGAAAAGGCTGCTGCCTATTTGCAGGATGAGCAGTTCTAACAGCAATTGGTAAAGATACCATGAAGGCTGGGCAGGCTGGTTGGTAAATTTGCCCCTCACACATCTACTATTTCCAACAGCTTTGGGCCCTTGCTAGTCCACCCCAAGTCCCTCTTTGGGAGGCTATTGGAATCCTTCTGTCTTGGGTCAGTCCTCTGACCTCAGGTATCAAAGACTAGAGATACCTAGCTGTTTCCTTCGGGTCTGCCCTCACTGGAGGCTTCTGCTTCTTCCTTCCAAAGGGATGCAGTGCCCAAAGGAGATCTGGAAAGGCTCTTAGGTACCTTAAGGGGTCCTGGTGTGAGAGGCTGACTGGATGCACTTGATATGTGACTGGGGACAGTGGCAGGTTTGAAGGGAATTGGCTGGGGATGCGTGGTAAATTGCTTTTTCAGATGAGCAAACTGATGATATAAAGGAGTACCAAATATAAGAGAGAACTAACTTATGCTGGGAAGGGAAAAAAAGTGCATGCACAGGAAAGGTAGGGTATGTGAACTTACAATTGCCCCAAATCACTGCTTTAGCAGAATCAGGAACAACAGAAAAAGCAGAGTGCTGTCAACAGTCATTATTTAACTTGAAGTTTTGCGCTGCCTGATACTCTACTTGAGACACTAGGTCTTCAAATTATGTGGTGGTGACAATCCCCACTTTAATTTAAAATATACCTTTCTTTTGATGCTGTAGGGAACAGTTAGAAGCTCTGATCTCTGCTACGTTATGAAGGCTCAGAAACTGGGAGATCAATAGTACTAATTAAAAAAACCTGAAACCTCTAAAGTCTTAGGATGATTTTGAGTGTGCTTATAGATTTTTGAATTCTCAGGGTTACAAATACAAGTGCAGTAAACAAGGGGCTCATACCTGCTTCCTTCTCAAAAGGCAGTTCCTTCCCTGTGACATACACCAAGCCCATGAGGTTTCTGGCTTGCAGAGGGCAAAAGCCTAGTCCTGCATCTCCTCTTAAAATTACTCCAAGACGTAGTGGGGGAAAAGCCCAGAAGAAAGAAAATGCATATAGCTGGGAACTCAAGTGCAAATGATTTCCACTGGAAACTGGCAGAAGTGAGTTAGATGTGTAGACTAAATGAAAAGTAGTGCATTGGCATTTAAATGTAAATGTCATGTGTACGTAACTATAGGCTGTGTCAGTAGTAGTGAGTTAGCCCTTCTCCATTCTCTTCCCCTCCACTATACTGAGACCTGTCTTACACTTATCCAACAAGATCACTGCCTCAGTCCTGCAACCCCTGCATAGAAATGACTCCTACAGTCAGTTTCCTTGAGTACAATCATACAGATACCAATTCTGCACATTAATAATTTGCATCTAATTCATAACATTTTCCAAATAACGCTAATGAGACAATAACTCAAATCTAATTACTGTTAAATAGCATGATCTACACATAGAAGAGGGTGAAAATGCAAAACAATTCTCAAGCCCATGTGATATAACATCGACAAAACCAATAAACTTTCCATTCAGTTCTACCACCTGCCAGGGTTTTCAGAGATGACGATGAATGCAGGCAACGTTTTATGCAGAGTTCAAACACGAAGATCAACTTTCAGCACCCTTGCCCTGTGCTTTTCATGAAGTAGACTGAAAGACACTCAGATCAGATGAGATGCTCATGAGAGGAAGAGCAAAAGACCTTATTTAGCACCTCAGCACCAGCCACATCCATGGTCTGTGCCCAATGGAACAGTCTGCAGCTTGGTGTACCAGCACACATCCCACCCTTGCTTTTCTCTGCTCATTGCTGGACCTTGCAGCTTGAGCTATAACAGAACTATGGCCTAGCAACATGTGCTAAAATTGAGTTCTCTCAGTGAAACCTTCTCCTAAGGGTGCATAGACTTGCACAGTGTAGTCCCTTAGGTTCACCATATTGAAGGGCTTAGACACTTTGCATTCAGAGTTGGGCACAGCTACAATTAATTTTTATTTCTCCAATGAGTTTAATGGGAACAAGATGAAGCTGCGTGTGGATCTTCTGTGTGAGCCATAAATGCCTTCCACCATGACTAAGGAAAAATAAAATATTCATCTCATGTCCTTGATTTACTATGATTTAGTGAGTAGAAACCAGTCATTAGCATAGAAGCATGTGGTTTTTCAGCATCCTTCTTGGGGAGGTGATGCTGTTGATCTGGATCCATCTGAAGCTTAGAACACGTGGGAGAAAGGAGCAAAGGGTGGCTTGACTGCTGCATGGCTTGTCTGCAGCAGGAGCTAGGAAACCACACAAAGTTCAGAGTGAATCCAGAAGGTATCAAGCCTCAAACCAAATAACAGCTGCTAGTTCTCTGCTCCCAAGCCTTCTTACTGACTTATCTATTATCTCCTCCTGTGTAATTTGTCATAATCTCTGATTCGTCAGGCCAATTAATCATGCTTCAGAAAAAATGAGATTTCTTTCAAGGAGATTATCTGTCTCTGACAAACAAGGGATAATTCAATTAGCTTTCTTTTTCTAAACATTTATTAACTAGTTTTGGTAAATTAGTCCTTTTCGTAATTTAGCTATAATTTAGGAAGATTTAATATGCCATTAGGCACACCAAATTCTGTGTTAATATAACATTATGGCTGAGATTTTAATTGCCCCAGAGTCAGGAACTGTATACTTAAATGGCTTGATTCTCACATAGAAGAGGCTGATAGGAAGTATACAGGACTCCACAAAAATTCTCCTTAAAATCCCTTCTTCTGTGAGTTAAGCACATACTTAAGGACTCTGGAGAATAGGAGGCTTTCTCTGACTTGGATAAGAACTCTAGGAATTCAATGAGAAATATTTACATATTTATTTTCAGAGTTTCTACATACCATGGAAGTTTATAGTATACACGGATTTAACTCACAGTTCTCAAAGTCCCTATTTTCTATATTGCAATTTCCTGAGAAAATCCTAGTGTCCAAGAGGAGGACCTGACTGTGGCCTGTCAGATGAGAATTTCTCCTCTGATTCATCCTGGATTATGCCTTTTAGTCTTTTTGGCCAATGCCAATTGATACTAATGTAATGGCATTAAAGAAGTCGATGCAACTTCATACTGAGAGTGAAAATCAGTCTCTTTCATGCTGGGGGGAAATAAAGGGAAAACCAAAGCAATTGAGTTGTGTGGATTTTAAAAGGCATAACAGCAGAAGCAGATCCAGTTTTAAAGCAATGTTAATTACTTTACCATAGCAGGGTCACAGAGACTTTGCCTAAACTGAAAGTGAAGAGTCAGTTTAAGCAGACTAATCCCTACACACTGCTGGCTGCAGCCTGACTGTAGCATGGATTCAGAATATTGTAACTGGCCACAGGAACAACAGAACTCAGGGTATTTCCTGGCAAACCCCGCTGTAATCTGACCATGTCAGATCCTTTCAGGGTTCATGTTTGACAGTATGAATCCACCATAAAATGCTAAGATTTGGAGAATCTTTTCTTTCAGAGAATTTTGGGGCTCAGGCTAGGGCAGCCTTCTCCCATTGTTTGCATAGATTGGCCAGTTTCTATCACAACTCAACAGAAGGGCAGAATCCTTCCAGACACCTACATTCCAGTATATTTATGAAGACGAGCAGCTAGAAAAAGACCTTATTAGTCCTGTTTACAATGTGGATCCTACTGCCTAAGAAGACACAAAACCTCATTTGAAGCTTTTTGCAAGGCTGGGGCATTCTCTAGATCTCTCTTTACAGATTACCTGACACCTAGTTGTAGCCATAGCCTTATTTAGCTAATGTCAACCAAGTATATAGCACAAATCTGTTGGGAAGCAGACTTCCATCAGTTCTGCTGATCACAAGATGTACAGTTGAAATACATATCTCCCAGCAGAAATAGTAGGGAAATGGCCACAATTTAAGACAAGCCAGTTCAGCCCATCATAGTGGCACAGCCATTACCTGCCAACTCTGTGGTAAACCACATTTAAGAAAACAGAAAGGTTTTTATAACAGGCAGCTGACTATCTGACTCTCAGCTGGAATGACAGGTACTCATTTACAGCTGAGTCGGTGAATAAAAGCTTTGAAGAAGCAAGATCTGACTCTGTCTTGAAAACAGTCATCGCTAGCACAGCAAGGGAGCTTATACCTCTGACAAAAAGCCAGATGTTGCAATCACTCTGGCATCACACCTTCATTCAGGGAAAATAAGAACTTTCCTTAATTTTATTTTATGGTTAAGATAGTCCAGAACTCATTAGATGCCATGCTGTTCACTAGTTTAAAGGCATAAATTAATACATTAAATAAATTGTATAAAACTGAGGCTTTTTTATGAGTTATTTCAATTGGTAATAAAAGGCATGATTCTGCACTCAGCTATGCACCAACAAAGACTGGGAGTAACTTGATGGAATTACTGCAGGAAAGAGAGGTAAAGAAGAGAGCGCAGCCTGTGTATTTTTTAATTTAAAATATTCCTATATTTAACTACAACCCTAAACTCAATAATTATTACAATTAAGGGATTTATTAGGCAAGCATTGCTCTGGAGAAAGCCCAGCTGACCTCACTGGGAATTTTGCCCAAGTAAACTTCCCATTGGAGTATGCAATCCTACTTGTATGCTCATAATCATGAGCATTAGCAGAGACCAGACCTATGTCTGAAAACTATTTCATTAGCTCTCAAAGGTGTCATTAGCAGCAGAGGTGAAGCTTTAAAAAGTATGAGGACAGATTCCCTCTGTCCCTTTTTGGTCTGCATAGTGTCCATTAATGCTCTGCAAGCAGCTGGGAGGAATTCACAGCCCTGGGCTGCATTAATCTTTTTTAATGCTATTGTGGGGCATACAGAAGAGTGGTAGAAAAGTAAATATCCCAGGGAAAAAGGAGTGTTCACAGCATGCGTGGAGCTCTGCCTTTAAAAAGTACTGGCTTGACACATGCAGAAGGAAATGTTCATTTTGATGGAGGTTCATTCAGAGCAATGCTGACATGTTCGGACATCACATTTACAGTCTGTCAGACTCCCAGACTTGGCGTTATCTCAGGACAAAGTACGGTATTGGGGGAGAATCAAACTGTTCTGCAGGAATGAATAATGGAGTGAGTAAACTCCCTACTAGTGAAAACACCCTTAGAGAAGACCTGCACAATTTATACACCTACAAACAATGAATGCTATCAGAAGGATACTAGGCAGAAAGTCACTTTATTTCTGATAAAAGTTGGATCTCAAATGCTTGAGGTTTTTGATAGTTTTCAATTAAGACAGCCAAGAGGCTCACAATGAAAATGGATTGCAGAATCTTAAGGAGACTGCATTCCATGCAAAAATGTAACAAGATTTGTTAATGCAAGGGGAATGAAAAGTATAAGAAGAGTTTATAATTTATAAGAACAAACCTAAGAGTGGAAAGATGAACATTTTCCCTGGAGGGGGGAAAAAGGGAGTTGGGAAGGATGGGAATTGTCTAACCAAGACCCTGATAAGAGAACAGTTCTTCACTGGTGTTAAGACACACACACACAGAATGAAATCAGAGATGGGCTCATGAAAGACCCAGAAATAAACTCTGGCAAAATATCTGGAATCTGCCAAGCAAAGGAAGTCACCCAGACTCAACTGAGGCTTACAGAGTGCAGGCTGCTCTGATACTGTGGCCATGACAGTATGCAGAAAGCACTGTAAGTAAAGAAATGAAGACAGAACCTGTCCATGGAGCTCTAAGGCCAAAACAACAGTACGTGACTCAGCACACATGCCAAAACCATGCCCAGATTCTATGACTATGTGAAAGCCATAATTATTGACAAGATGGCAAGCAAGGCCTGGCAAGTTCAACGATGGCAACACCAACGCTGCGACTTCTGGGGGAATCTGGGCAGCGTGGCCACAAAACATGATTTGGCTGCCGACTATGGGATGCTTACTAATTTTCTCTCTGATGTGCAAGTCAGTGTGATGCCAGAAACAGTTGTATTAGCACTACACTAAGGATAAAATAGGTCAAAGGCAAAGACCATTAAAGAGCTATGAGAATTAGATGTACAGACAGTTAACAGATTGGAAACAAGCCAATTTTCTAAGACTTGGTGAAGAAGGCAAATCTCATTGCTGATCTTAAGGTAGTAAGACTGAGCACAGAGAAGGAGTGGCCAAAACAACTCAAATATGGCTTTAGGAACACCTTTCAGGAAATAAGGAAGCTTTCAAAGAGTGCTGAAAGCTCTGGAAGAACACAATTACTCCAAGACACAGGTCCCCAGGAAAGCTACCCTTCCCCTAAAAAGGAGCTAAGCTTAGGCCTGTTTCTCTGGGAAGGCAGGGAAGAAATATCAGTCCAGTTGTTGAGTATCTGTTCTGGCTGCTGTAGGGGACAAAACAGACAATCCGTGGGAAGCCAGGAACTCCCTGACAACAAATGCTGATATAAGCGAAAAAAAAGTATAGCTCAGGGTATTATAATTTTTAAGTTTAAATTTTAAATGTGCTTTTGCACATTTTATTAATCCACAGAATATGCAGCATTTAAAAATGGAAATATCATAGCCAGAAAGAACTACAGATGTTAGTAATTAGTGGCACATTACTCACATTTCATTGTAAAACAGATGTGTGTATTATTTTAATTATAATGACTAATATAACATATGCCTTTGACATATATAAGCATAATGTTTTCTGTGAGTCAGTGCTGTAAGTATGGTTTTGATTTTATTTACTTCCCTAAGTTCAGTGTCAGAGAAGGAAAGTATATTTGTATGCAGATCAAAAAAACCCAGAGAAAGTCTCTGTGTATTGTTGTAAACCTGTGTTTTGACAATATGCATTTGCAACTGGTAAGTGGAATGTTATGATCTCCAGCTTCATTCAAATTACTTCTTTTTAATGATAATACTTCCTTACCCTGAGGCTACACCACAAACAATTATGGAACATTTTGGAGACTGCATGGTGTGCTATTACTTATAAAAGATAGTATCCTGCTTCCCTTTTTTCCCTACAATCTTTTTTTCTTCAAAGCAATGTCCAAATACACTCCTTTTTGAAAATTACTTGCATATGCTATGGCTCTTATTATGGTCACTTAGCGCTGGGGTCATCTACTGTACAGCTAGCTTTTCTTTTCAGTCAAATTGTTGACTGCCTTTGCACTGACAGTCAGAGAGGAGTTCATATAAAAAATCCCAAACAGACCTCAACAACAAAATCACCAGCAGACATTCAACAAGGTATTAATATACCCTATGTGCCATTCAAGCAGAACTTAGATGCTTTCACCCCCCTATCTTATTTAATTTTAGAGGTTACCTGTGTTCAGATACAGACTTCTCTAAAAGATCAGCATAATGATTGTGAGTCCCAGAGAAGGAGCTGAGCCCTCCTTTCCATTTGTGTCTCTCCACAGCCACTAAGGGACACACAAACCTTTGAGACTCTCCATTAGTTTGGTGAAGTCAACGCCAAGCGTGGGACACCCACTGTCAGCACTGCGGTTGTAACCTTTGCTGGCAATTTCCATTTAAAATTTCACATTTTGAAGTTCACATTGCCATAACGCCTCTGCCATTGCACTCAGCCTCTGCTTATTGTCACTCTCCATTTTCAATCCCCACCATAATGTTCTACTCTTATTATTAATGACTTTAGACAGACTTTAACTATCAGAGTAGAAATGTTCTATGTGCAGGCTCTCCACAAGGACCTGTTTGCTTTTTTTTTTTTTAAACTAAGCAAATATTAGTCACTCATTTGAAGAAAAAAAAGAACTAAACAGGGAGCTTTGCCAACATCTGACTTAAAATCAACACAATAAACTTTTAATACCTTCATAAGTGAGAAAAATCATTTGCCATGCTTTCAGGGGACAATCTTGTGTTCAAAGCTGTCTTGCGCAAGTCGCAGAGAATCATTCATACAGGTCTTCCATCACTTAAAAAGTGCAGAGGATAAACCATTTTCTGAACTTGCACAGAGGAATTTGATGGATGCTCACTTGTAATTCTGCCCATGTCCCTGCTGCCCTGCACAGACTATTGTTCCACGTAGCCATGGAGCCAGCAAATCAGACCGGACACAGCCAAAAAGATCTGGCTGCTAATTCACCTCATCAAATCACTAATTGTCATGGGTCAGGACCTCTCCACTTCCATCAAATAGCGCAAATAATTCAGTGCCTTTCTAAGGCCTGATGTTGGAGTAGCTGTCTTCTCCCTGCTTTAGGAGATAAATGAGGAATTTTGTCTATTGCCTTCTCATGTAAGGAAAGGGATGCAGGAAAAAAAAAACAGATTTTTTTTTTTTTTTAATAAGTAATGCAAATTTGAGAGTTTATACAAGGTAACTTTTCAGACAGAAAAAAATACAAGCTAACTTTGTGATATGGCAACCCTACACTTTATCCACATGGCCACGACACTGCTTGGAAAAATGTCTATGTTTGGTTAAAGGATGCATCCAAGCGTACGGTATGTACGGTATGCAATATGTGGCTTCTTTCACATTCTCTGCAAAGAATCATTTAACAACTGGCACCTGAACTTCTGTACTTTAAAAAAGAACAGTCAAAGCATTTCTTTTGCTCCTTATTTTTACCTTTAAAGGAAATAAGATGAGGAAATAAGATGAATATTCAGCACCTGACAGCTACTCAAGGGAGATGCCTTTAACTTCCTACAGTATCAGCATATTTTTGATTTAAAAGCAGACACTATACATCCACATCTACAATATGAAAGAGAATCTATCCTAAAATACTCAGTATTTGAAGGACATGAAATATTTTGTTATCCAAAGCTGTGCCAAAAATTCTTCAGAGAGATCATCTTAGAAACACAAGTGAGGTAACTTTTGAAGTAGTTCATAGACCTGCTGGATATTTGGATGGATATTTGTTCATTATTTCACTGCTCAGCAGGAAACGTAACCACTTGTCTCATCCATAACCCCTCCCGAAGCTCAGAGATTAAAGTTCAACCACTACTCAACCCTATATAGTTTGCAAAATTTGTCTGGAGCTTACTTATTAAAGTACTGTCTGGTAAAAATCTTTACTCAAAGAATTCTTTAAGAAACAGTAGGGTTTCACTTCTGTTTTTAAGTTTAAAGAATCTGTTTTTAAGTTAGTGGCTGCCAAAGTGTGGCGACACCATTCCTGACAACAGAGCAAAAGGCAATCACATCTTCCAGGGACATTCCTGAGGTTAGCGAAGGATTCCCTGCTTTTCTGACAACAAACGCTGCACTGTGGGTACATGTGTGGGTACACTGTTTCCAGCCTGGAATGTTTTAAAAATGCAGAACACAGAGATGCAGAGTTTATTATCCAAACTTAAGAAAAGCAGAAACAGAAGAAAATCTTAGGGGACATGGTAGAAAATGGAGATAAGAGGGCAAGATGTTATCTATGTCTGAGTAGGACAAAATAGGTCAGAGTCAAAATGTTATTCCTTGGGATGTGAAGACCTTAAATGTCTTTTCTGTGGCGTGTTCATGGATTTAGTATTTCTATTAAAGGAGACAATATAAAGTATCAAAGAAAACAATGCTAGAATAGCTCTTCGGGTCTTATTTAATCATCTTTCTGAAAAGCTGATCAGGTATACTTAGACTACTTCTGACAAATATTTGTCTTACCTGTATTTAAAAACAACTTCTGATGAGAAGTTTCTCTATTCCAGCCCTTAACTAACTTCATGGCTAGGAAACATTTTCTAATATCTAATCTTGCTTCCTTCAATTTAGATCCACAGTTTCTCATTCTACTGTCAGTAGACAAATGGTTGTTTATTCCCTCTCTTTGCAAAAGCATTACAGTACCTGGAGATTTATTATGCTTCCCAGGCCTCACTGGGCAATCCCAGCTTTTCAATGTTTCCTCACAGGCTGTGTTTTCTAGAGCTGTGGTCTTCCTTGCTGGGCTCTTCTCTGGGATCTCCCAGTTGGCGCGTAAGTTTTTTCCAAGTTTGTAGTTGCTTTCCAGCTGTGAACTTCAGCTTTTTTGAAAGCTGAGTTAGAAGTTTGTAAAGTGCAGACAGTAACTGGGTTCTACATGTTAGAATTATGTGAGCTTCACAGTCAATTTTCCAAACAGACATCTGGAGAAGGTAGGTTCTGCATATATCATAGCTCTGCAGGTAGGGATAACTAATGTATAGGTATAAAGTATGTAATGTAATGTAATATCAGTTAGGCGCAATACCTAAGCTGTTTTGGTTCATATCTTGTCCACACCTTCACCTTAATTTACCTTCAGTCAAACCCTGAATTCCACAACTATCACTTCTCTGCTTGGACACTAGCTTCATCTTTCTCAATCGATGTAGTTGAGTAAGGGCAAATCTGAAATACCAAGTGCAGGCAAGAGGTGCATTTCTTGTAATATTTCTGGCCTGAGCAGGAGCAGGTAGGCCCAAGGACTTTATGTGAAAGCCTTTATTTTTAAGATATGGGCAGGCTAAATTTGCTGACTTGGAAAAATTGTCGAAGAAATGTTTGAAAACTTAAGACAATAAATCCAAACATAACCAAGCAACTGCTAGACAAGAACACTGTATCTTTTGATACTAGTTTGCTGCTTTTGTAGTGTGACTTTTCATGGGCCACGTAGTGCCAAATGACAGCAGTGGCTGTTCAAGTGTCCCTGTGCAGTCTCAGTTATTCTTTCATGATCACTCCAGAAAATTCTTCCTCTGCAATCACTAAGCTTTATTCCTACCAGGGCCATACCTAGCACTGTGTGAGCCATGGAGCCACTCTAATGAAGGAGGAGGGAAACACTGGAAAACTTCTGTTCCTTCAGCCCAGAACGAAGTAACAAAGAAGCACATAATGTAGTTGGGTCTGATAAGTGATGGTCTGAGATGCAATGTCCTGCGGAGACAGAGAGTGCTGCAAACCATGTGAAGCTGGAAGTCTCCTGTGGTATTGCAGTATTGTGTTTGCCCTGCCCATACTACACTTTAAGTACTAGCTAAAGGCCACTGCCAGAAAGAGGGCACTGAGTGAGGTGGATCACTGCTCTTTCACAGTAGAGTCATTCTTTCATTTCTGTTGACAAGCAAGCAGTGGGGCTTCTCTTAGACTGAAGATCCAGAGGCAAATTATGGACATGAAGTTTTAAATATGATGCAGCAAAGGCTGTGTGAAGAGCATAGAGTAAGACTTACTCAGGTTTTAACTCTTGCACAAACCTAAGAATGCAGAAAGTACACATGACACTCTTGCAAAACATCCACAAATCTCTTTTTTTTTCCCCAGGATTAGCAGTGCCCTGCAAATTGGAATGATAAAACTTAAAGCAAGGGCTAAGAAAAACATCGTAAATCCCATGTGCTTTTATATAGTCCCAAACATAACCACAAAAGTAGTAAAAAAAGCAAGTTTCCCAAAGTAAAAAAATATGCTCTGATTTGAAGAAAGAGAAAAAAAATGAAAAATAACATTACAGCATCAATAGTAAGGATTTCACCTATCCAGGAAAGCATGGCTGCACTACATGAAACATCAGGTCCTACTCAGATATATCAGTATCTTTCATAATCCTGAAAGTAAAAGGAAAAGGGCATGGAGGAAGGATAGCTTACACTAGCGGAAAGGGTATCTTCAGTAACAATATCACCCTACCTAGCAACTTGCCAATCAGTCAGAAATAAATGGCAACAAGTACTAGCATCTAAGCCCCAAACACAGCGTAAATATTACATGATAGTCAGCGACCTAAAACTCGTGATGCTTACATTTTGGAAGATTTACACAGTGTCTTCCCCACTGGCATGGAACTGGATCCACAAGACAGCATTTCCTACGTATCAGTCCACAGAATAGCCATGGAAAAATAGCGGGGTACAGTTTTTAATCCTAAAACACAAGTTCTGCACTGTTACAGTTTGAAGTTAATTTTGCTCATCAGAGGGATGGAAAAGTTTGGATACAGATCCAAATTCCCTCCATGCTTGGCAACACGGAATTGGCTTGGATTTTATCCATCTCTAATCACTGAACATTCATTTGTAATTTGGATTCCTTGGATCATGGGAGCTACCAGCTACTAGATTCTGAAGCAGACCTGGCCATAATTCATGTCTCTGTGCAGGCAGGCAGGTATCATCTGAAGTTTGGGAGGATAATAAGCTGTAGCTGTGCTGATCAGTTCAGGTAAAGTTCAGAGAAGTTCAGAGAGAGAGTTTATTGCTGCAGGTGCATAGCAAACTCCCATACATCACCCAGAAGAAGCACAACTCTCCTTAACAATATATTGGGTATGAAAGCAGGTGATCAACCCACCCCAATCCACTTACACATGGTGAGTATTTGCAGCGTCATAGAGACATTTTCCTCAGGGTTAGAGTACAGCCAAAGCAGCCCTGTGTGGGTTGTAGTGGATGCAACTGTATCCTACTGCTGCACTGCAATGTTGCTGTAAGGGTGAGCCATTATTGTGGTCACAGGAATCCTGCAGGAGACAGATTTGGGGACACTAGTAAGACCTGCCAATAGAAAAAAGAAAGTTAAGAACAGCAGCCAGGGAGGGAGGATGGGACAGCACAAGCCAAGAAGCTGTGGTTACCTCTCCTGATAGATGTGACCCTGCAGAGAGGCAAAGGGGATTTGCACAGCAGGTCTCACCCAGACTGACTGAGGCTGATGACTTCAATAACACTGCCCCAGGGAGCAGGGGCTCCAAGCTCCGAGCCAACAGGCAGTCTGAGCTGTGTCAGCTGCACTGGAGTGCTGATTAGGTACTTTTCCTCATCAGAACAGACCCATTCCGGCAGGAAATGAGGCCACAAAGGTGCTGCCAAAGCTGAGAAAGCCATATCCTGGGGTCAGAGGCTCCTCTCATGTGCGTCAGCACACTTCCAGAGAGGCTAAGGGACATCTGCTGGCTTACAGAGCTGTGTGTCTGGGCTGTGGGTGAAAGAGAAAAAGGGAATTGTACTGCATGTTCATTTAGCCTCTGGAATTTTTGGTGTATGGGTAAACTGTGATGGTATCAGGTAAGACTGCAACAAGCTTAAACACTTTACAAAAGCAGAAACATCTCAGCTGCTACAAAGGGGTTGAACGGATAAAAGATTTTAACAGTGAAATAATGAAAACCGCGTAACTACAACATTTCATGCAGGTTGCCTTAGTTCCATTAGCAAACCCTTCCAATCCAAGCACAATGGAAGGCTACAGATCACTCAGCTGCAGCCCACAGGTTGGAACCGATTTGTGTAAAGTTATCCAACAAGTCAGCAGCACATCTGAGAACATGGGAGGTCAGCAGCCTGTTTCCCCACAGCTCACCAGCCTGACTAGTGCTGTCTGGCCCATGACTATATTCCAAGAGATGGGCAAAATGTGTATCTATTTATTTATGTTAGGCGCTGGGAAACCTAATGAATGCTGCTAGTGGTACATTTCAATGGCAAGAGAGAAATCTGTGCATAGAAGCTTATGGATCCTGTTCATAGTTATGCAAATAAAAACTCTCCCTTGGTAAAATAAATAAAAGGGCAGAATCATCAGGCTTATTTATGCAATGGCAAGTAGAAGACTTTCAGCCTAAGCCACTTATAAAAGCACATTCCGAAATTTGAAAGAAATGCCTCTTTAAAAATAAGAAACGCTTTTCATGTTCTCATGTTAATGAAGATCTTCCAATGGGGGAGAAATGAACTAAATAATTCTACATAAAAGAGAGAACCCACAACACACAGGGAACTGTCAAAGGTACAGAGATCACAAGTTACAAATCAGAAAGACTATATTTTCAGTAAACTGGCAAACACTTGAGACTGGAGATGCCCAGTTGTGTCTCTGACCCTTCTTTTTCTATTTATCTTATATCACATGCAAATATATCATATGAAGCCTTCTCACCAATTGATCAATCTAGCTCTGCCCCAAAGCTCATTTGGGTTCTTGATGCAGTTAAAAGAACTGTTAGTGCCATTAGTAACTGGGATGCATATTTAAGCCCTGTTCAGGCACTCACAAGAGAGCTTAGGCAGTCCTTATTGATATCTTTACATCAGTATTTTGTACACGCCATTAAAAGGTTAGTAGACTGAAGGAATTTATGAGACAGAGTAAGGCATGACTGAACCTAGCAAAGTTATATGAGAAGGTCTAAAATGTCTATCCAGACTAATATGTTTCTTCAACAATTGCAAGCCCTGGTTTCCCTCTCAACTGGCAGTCCAATGACTTCCTGAGATGGAGCTCTCATCAGGACCATCAAATTAAATAATTGCTGGTACATCTTCTGTGAATTTGTCTGTTTCTTTTTGAATTAGCTTATCTCTTTGTTAGGGTTTCCTTTTACTATGGTAGACTTGAATCTACAAATCTCAATTAGCTCCCCAGGCAGTACAACTGTTAACAACTCCCTCTGTTTCTTCAGGTCTGCTGGTTATTCTGTTCATAATCTGGACGTGTCACTCTCTTGCAAGGAGTGTTTGCTGCATAGACATAAAAATCCATTCCTGAAGTAAGTGAATTGCATTATATTAAAGGTAGTGTTCAGTCTCATATGTATCGTATGAAACACACCCTAATTTTTCCATGATGCTTAAAAGCAGGCATGTATTATCCTGCCTAAGTGATTACTAGGAGAGGGGTGGGGTAACTATATCAGTCCTGCTTGCCCTATCCTGGGAACCAGGAGTGCCAAAGTGTTTGCATCATCCACACTTCACAAAAAGTGAATACTAAAATCAGTCATAACCCATCATATCTGCTAGTAGAAGGATTAAGTCTATGTCTCTGGAGATTTGTGGGCTTTCAAGTGACAAACGCTTTCAAAAGGAGCAAAGGGAAGGGGCAGGAGTAGACTGTCAGGTGGCAACTTCTCTTGTCCTTTCTAGCCTAGAAGTATATACCCATTTGGCAAAATAAGCACAGTAACCTTGGGGTGATGCACTTTAAGATGTTAACATCAGTTAATTTACGATTTTTTTAGACAGAGGTTGGATGCCAGTGGCCAGCAGTTCTGCTGACACAGCAGAGAGCAAAATCCTCCCAACACCACAGCACCATGTGTAATGTCCTGGTACACGTGTCCCAACAGCCTACAGCATCCATACCCATGCCTGCTGATGAGCCATTCCTGCCCACCAGACCTCCTTACTCCTATGCTGCCACCAAGAGAGCCCATGGAAAGGGGGACAGCATTAACTAAAAATGCCGAGAAATGGTGGTGCTGTTGCAGTTAAGGAGTGGGGAATGGGCATGAGGGCCTGCAGAATTTCAGACATCTCCAGGAAAGCAGAGAACAAGCATAACAGCCTTTCCCATCCCACCACTCTGCCCCACAATCCCTAACTGCCAGCCTCTCACCTCCTTGCAAAGAGGCTTTCTGTGCTCAGAGAGGGGAGCTTCTCACTTACCATCTGCACAGATCCGTGTCTTTAGGCAGGGGGTGTGTGCTCGGGGAAGGGGTCACAGCCCTACCTACCGTAGTGCCACCCCACAGGCCTGAGCTCAGTGGGGAGAAAATAAAGGGAAAGAAGTCGAGAAAAAGAGGAGAGCTGAATAGGGGGGGCAGGACGGTGGGAAGAGCAGAGAAGTAGGGAGGGAAAGAAGAAAGCGGAAAAAAAGGAGGAGAAAGGGGAGGAGATGAAAGGCAAAGAGAGAAGGGAGGACCGGGCGGGTAGGAGGCGAGAGGCCGAGGAGGAGAGAAGGGAGGCAGCTCGCAGAGAGGGACGGGACGGGCCCCGGAGCCCCGCGGGCCATGCGCCTCCTGGCCACGGCGCTGGCCGCCCTGCTGGCCTCGGCCCCGGCCCCAGGTAAGCAGCACCGCGGGCGCTCAGCGGCCGGTACCGGGCAGACCCCTCCGCCGCGGGCTGCCGCCCTCCCCTTCGTGCCTTGGAGCTGTGTCCGGACTCCCCCGGCAGCGGGGCTGGCGCAGCGGCCCCGAGCAGCGGCAGCGCCCGGAGCTTGGGCGCCAGGAGAGGGGGCTTAGAGACGTTAGGGGAATCCCGGCAGTGCCCTGCAGCCGGCGGGTCAGCCCCCCGGGCCGGGGGATCCCGCACCCCGCTGTGCCGCTGCTTCCCAGGCTCCCGGCGGCAGCGTTTCTGCCTGCACAGCGACCTGACCCGCAACTGTGGACTTAAAACCTTTCCCATGCAGACGTTTATGGAAACGCGTTCTCCGCTGCCTGCTGTGGCAGGCGGGACAGCGCTGAGCTGCGCCGGGTAACTGCAGGCGAAGCTGAGGCAAAGAGAGATTCGGCATTGTTTTTTTCCACAGGCAGCTAGGTCCCATAGACATCCAGTGAAACGGAACCCGTAGGTCACTTGTAAAAAACTTTCTCCGTTCAAGTCCTTTATTCCTCCAAAATCAAAGGTGTATTGGCCGGTGTTGTGTCCTAAAGCTGCAAAAGAGACACAGAGGCCGGATCTGAACTTCCAAGGTGCAGTGAGGGTTAAGAGGAGTGAGGAAGCCCTGCTTCTTCAAGAGTTCAAGATTCAGCTTGAATCCTCACCTCAAAAGGGCAGGAGATGGTGGAGTCAGAGGTATGGTTCAAGTCCATCTTCAGTCAGTGCAGAAGCTTTCCCTTAGAAGGCAGCCTCAGACTTGTGAAACTTGCAAACAGATCAATTCAGCTGAAACCAGCTGGCTGCTGTTGTTGATCTTGCTAGCCAGCTCCTAATTATTTTCATCTAAACAAAGAGCTTTTCTTCTTCCTGGCTTATCTGCTCTTCTTACTTTTTAATTGTAGAGGAATCAAAGCAGGCTTTGACAGTAACATTGTTTCACAGAGTAAACTGCAACACAGATGAAAGCCATCCCATATGCTTTTGGTTGTGTAAATCTGAGATCAGATCAGACCAGATACCCAGATGACATGCCTCTCTAGCCCCTCAGCCAGGACCAAAAGTTGAGGATGAAAGTCCTCTCAGCCCTGAAGGATGATGGGTTGTAGATTCTGCCTGTCAGACTCCATGTGGGAAGGAAGAGGGGCTGATACATAACACTAAATGTGGATTGTGAGCAGTAGCGCACAGGAGCAACTCTATTATCTCCACTCATGTAGTTGGGGTTCTTCCACTAAAACACAGACATGCTGAAACTACTCAGCAAACACAAGGACCCAGCAGTGACTGAGTGTCCTTTGCTGCAATTCTAGCGCAGAGAGAGGGGCAACCCTGGCAATGACAGGTTTCTGGCTCCTAAAAGTATAATTTGTTGCTCCTGACAGTGCTGTCAAAGTGCTTTGCAATGTAATATGGCAGACAATAAAGTCAAACCTAGCTAGCACTTGGAATTGAACTGGTGTAAGCAGAAGTGGACTGTTTTCAAAATATGATTTTTCAAAACGGGCTTTAACCAGTAATAACCTTCCCTGATTCCCTACAGGCTAGTGAGCCATGCAGGTGAAGGGTACCAATGAAATAAACAGCTAAAACATTGGGATGGGGGCAACTAAGTGAGCTGGTTGCAAATAGGAGACATGTATTTAATGATTAAGCACACTGCAAGGGAATCCCCAAGTCTTTGACTCACTCTTCTCAATTTTTCTATAAATAGTTTCCCTTTCTAAGCAAAAGCATGACTAAAATTTGTGGTGAGCTCCACCTGAGTGGCTACACCATGCTATACTGGGAAGGCAGGAGAAGAAAAACAGTGATTTCTCACTTGAAGCAGTAATCTGAAATCTAGAAATTCAGTGCTCTGTTGGCACACAAGCCTGCTCTCAAGTTGTGGAGGAGTCTCCTGTGCTGGCAAGGCGCCCAATTACAAGGGTGAACCTCATGCTGGAGCTGATCCAGTGCCTGCTAAAGACAAGAGGAACATTTCCAGTAGTGTTTGAGAGCCCTAAATGAAGCTTTTCCTTTCTACATAAGGCGTAAATGACGCCTTCCTTCCAAAACCCACCACTGTTCCTGCTCCAAAGGCAGTGGGAGGATAGAGTCAAACGGACACAGTTTTTCTATTTTATAGAAAACATCACCTGACACTGTTCAACATAAAATGAGGTCACGGTAAAAGCATCAGGAAATTTCCAAAACTCTCCCCATTGCTGCACTATACAGCCACACCAATTGAAGCTGCAGAAGGAAGACAAGGAGATGTATTCCCACTAATCAGACAACATGAAGCATGCAAAACTTGTTATTTCCTTAGAAAAAGGCATGTCCCCAGAGGAAAAGTAGAAGCCTTAGGTATAAAAGACTAATATTTGCATGAGCGTAAACAGCTAGAAAGGGATCAGAGACTCCATGTACAGTGCTGCTTTATCTTCTTGCATAGGCTTCCATCATCGCAGTATCTGAGTTCTTCTGTATTTTCTCTTGGGTACTTTTTGGCACTATGTTCTGTCTAGTTTTGAATTAAGCAATGATTCTTTGGCTTTTTATTTTGGGACTGTATTCCACAGTTAATCCTAGCCAGCTTTTTTAAACAAGAAGTTCACATGTCAGGAAAATGACATAATTGTTTTTCTTTACAGTTTTTCATGATATGTTCATAATTTCACTAGAAAAAGTTTGTGTTTTTCATTTACCCAAACCACATTTTTGTAAATGAGTTATTAAATATTTACAGCCCAAGTATTTAAGAACCCCAAAAGTGCTGAAATTCTTAAACTTATTCCTAATTTACTGATCAGCATAACCTTCAAAATCTGATCTTATTTTGATGGCAGGGGCAGCCATCTTCACATCTGCATATCAAACATCAAGGTCAGGTAACTTCAGGAAGTAATAACTGCAGTTTCATGCCTGGAAAGCTTTTTGTGGTATTTAGCCTTAATTTTAAGTTTCAACATCCTGTTCTACTTGTGTGCTTTCTACAGTACAAAATAATCTCTTGCTTTGGCACTTACATGAGTTGCACACACAAGCATCATGCACAAATAATTATATCAATAATCAAGGCCATGCTCAGTAGTAGTTTCTTAAAGCAATTTAGCAACTCCTCCTTTATACAACTTATTTTCTCCTTCATAAAGAAAAAGTAATGTCTACTTGGAAAAAATATACCACTCTGTGTATTTGAAATGAAACCAAAATAATTATTGTACTATTAATTTTCATAGGGTTCTTCTCAAACACGTGCAATGTAACTAATTTAGCGGATTTACTTTAAGTAAGATGCTACAATTCACCACTCCATTTCATGGCTTCATTGGGAACATAAAAACAGTGTCTCTGTCTCCAATACTATTTCAGAAATAGCATGGAAATACTTTACTTGCTTATTTTGAAGATAAATACACGTTTATGTTTCAGGAGCTGATGTCAGACAAAAGACTGCCAAAACGCTCATCCCTACTGTTAAAATGTTCCTAGCTGATGTGCTAGAAAAGTGTCTAGAAATGAAAAATAATTCTTCCAGAGTTGCAATTCTCATTAGTATTTGACTACAGTATATTCACATAACAGGAAGCTTAATATTCACATTTTAGAGGACATTTCATGCTTTGTAGAGTGCATTGCAGAGCATGCTTGCTCACTGTTGAAATATGGTGCTCTCTCTAGTGGATGCATCATGCCATCAGACCAGTAGGTTACACATTACAAGTCATTTAGGAAACACATTGCCACAATATACCATTGGTCAAAAAAAAATCAGTCTCTGATATGACTAATAAGAACATTATTAATGTGCATTAGGAAGGAAATAAAACAAGTGTTGATTCCCATGACTCAGAAAACCAGTCCAGCATAAATCAGTTAGGTCAGGAAAAAAATTTTCCTGTAATGAACAGCTATGGACTTCTTTCAACCTTCACCTATACTGGCTGTTGTTAGGAGTAAAGCAGAGAGACAAACAACTGGCTTAAGCTAAGTTGATGATGAAGAACAGAAAAACAAGAATCAAAAATAAATGGAACAATAGAATAATCATTTGTCCCAGTATAATCTCATGTCATATTTTGTCATGCAAATGACATCAGTTTAATTTGAATTTGTAGTCATAAGGATTAATCTGACACATTTAACCTGGGTTTGAGGTGACCATTTAATAACAACAGGAAGAGGACATGGAGAACTGCAAAAGAACTGCAAAGCGAGGAGCTGGTTACAGTCATATAGGGACGTTAGTGCTCTGTCAGCAATAATCGAGGCAACAGCATCATGTAAGGTTTGCACAAATGATATCTGAATGAAGTAGACAGAAGCATGCATGTTGAAATTATGTGACCTGATAAAGTCAGCATAAGATTGGGATAGCATGTAGGAAAAATTGAGGACCAATTAACAAAAGTGCAGCAGAATTTAGTAAAGCAAAGTCGTGTGCTTCCTGATTAGTAAGACTTTCTTTAGTAAGAATTTGACAAAGAAGGGAAGATGCTCAAGTTTATTATTTATTTTAAACTGACACATAATCACATGTGGAAATATCATGAGAAAGGACAACATAATTCTGGGATATACCAGCTAAGGTATATCCCAGAGAAATCTGGGAAGTACCGTGACTATTTCACAATACATTGGAGAGCTTCTTTCCAGACACTGCCTATAATTCCAGTCACCCGCATTAGAAAAAGATGTAAATAATTACAATCAAACCCAAAATTTAAACAGGAACCAGTACAGAGAAGGGCTGTTAAGGTGAACAGGGAAGTGAAGACACTACTTCACTAAAGGTGACTGAGTTTTGCTTCTTCAGCTCAACAAAGCAATGGCTGAGGCACCAGATAATTGCTGTCTGTACGGACTCAGGAAGCAAGGGTTAGAGAAGAAAACACTATTTAAGCTTAAAGCTGGGACAGGAAAAATGGGCATAAGGTGTCTATTGAAACAATTTAGCCTGGGAATCCTAAGAAGGAGGCAAATCATTGGAATAGCTGGTCGCGGAACAGCTTTGCAAAAGATATTCTTGGCTCTTACTCCACGCTAGTTTTAGACTAACACTTGTTCAGACTGATAAGAGATTATGTGATGTTGGGCTTATGACAGCAGCAAAATGTCCACTTCAGCCCCATCTTATTTATTAGCAACAGCAAGAATACTAGAGGAGACTCACTGAAGGAGGGCCTCATACCAAGTTAAATACTCACAGACAGACAGATGATGTCAGGTTCTAAAAGCTCATTAAATTGCTGCATACTGAATGGATGCCATCAGTTTACCTGCTGTGGACTTGCATACTGGGACAGATGCTGTTGTGCCAGTATGGAGGGCTCTCACCATCTTTTATCTCCTTTGCAGATGTTTGTGAGGCTTTAAATGTGACAGTCTCTCCGGGACCAATGGTGCAATACTCTGAGGGAGATAATGCTACCCTCTACTGCCACATTTCTCAAAAGAGAAAGACAGACAATTTGCTGGCTGTGCGGTGGGTCTTCGCTGCATCACCTACCCAGGAGTATCTGATGATCAAAATGACAAAGTTTGGGTCTGTCCAGTATTATGGAAATTATACTCATCATTTCCACAAGCAAAGACTTCATCTTCTTAAAGAGGAACATGGAACTATGTACAAATTTCTTATTCTAAGTCTCCAGCAAACAGATCAAGGACATTACATATGCAAAGTCCAGGAAATTGGCAAACACAGGAATAAATGGACAGCATGGTCAAATGGCACAGCAGCTACTGAAATAAGAGGTGAGAGACTACTGATTTCAATTTTATTATTTTTCTTGTCCCACGAGGCCTTTTAAAATATTCTTTCAAGTTCATCCATGAGACAGTTGAAGTTAGAGTATTTTTAAGTGTTATAAGAGGATATGAGAAGAAAACCTAATACTCAACTTCTTTACTTACACATTACAATTTAAACATTATTCAGCCCATAATAAAATGCAAAGAAGTGAGAAGATTGATAGATTTGTAGCAGATAGTCTATTTTGTTTGCCTTTTACCAGAATAGCAGTAATTAAAATTCCTTTGTATTCAACTACAGGTTTGTAGTAGGTTGACCTTGGCTGGATGCTGCCTGCACACCAAGCTGCTCTATTGCTCCTCTCCTCAGCAGGACAAGGAGGGGAGAAAATGAGCTGAAAACACCCTTGCAGGTCAAGATAAAGGCAGTTTAATAAAGTAAAAGCAAAGGTCATGTGCAGAAGCAAAAGAAAAAATTATTCTCTACTTCCCGTCAGCAGGTGATGTCCAGCCACTTCCTGGAAGCAGGGCTTCAGTATGGATAGTGATTGCTTTGGAAGACAAACACTGTGATAATGAACGCTGTTCCTTCTCCTCCTTTTGTTTAGCTTTTATTGTTGAGCAGATTCCATACAGTATGGAATATCCCTTTGGTTGGTTTGGGTTAGCTGTCTTAGCTACGTCCCCTCCCAAGATCTTGCCCATTCTCATTCTACTACTGAGGGGGCAATGTTGGAGAGACAGCCTTGATGTTTTATGAGCACTGATCAGTAGTGGCAAAATACTGGTGTGTTATCAACATCTTCTTAGCTACCAATACAAAGTACAGCACTATGAGGGTTGCTGTGGGGAAAATGAAGTCCTCCTCAGTCAGACCCAATACAAGGTCTCTACAACTTTGCTGGTGGGAATAAACAAGTGCCATTATTATTTGAATACAAAGAAAGAGAAACAGAGAGAAATTAATTTATTTTCTGAAGAATATGCAATGGGTCAGCCAGAAATAGAACCACTATATTTTAGGTACGTGTTTGGCATCTCTCTTGGTGTTTTCATTGCTTTTAGTTCTAGTCCAGCAGCACTTGGCAAGTAACATTTCTAGTATCACTTTTTTACTTTTGTTTATACTACTTATAGCCACAAAGCAGAGCTAGAAAAGCAATGAATGCCTGCTGATATTGAACTTCAGATAAAGAAATGACCAGCAACAAGTGTGGGTTTAAACCAAGTTGAAAACAAGCTTCCTCTTTGGGTTGGGTCAGCTCAAATCTGTAACACCACCATACCCACACATTCAGAGATGGGCGAAACTGGACTTAGAGAACAGACACCTTTGAAGAGGTGGTTGAGCTCAGCAGTTGTGCTGTTAGGGCTAACTGGCAAACTAGCCCCCTGATTGTGGCTTTATAAACAGTAAAGTTGGCTTACTACAGGGCTATGTCTGAAGATACTGCCAAAAATCAAGCTTGAGTGCTTGGTCCATGGGTCTGGAAACTCAAGAAGCTCATCCAGCAGTCACAGAAAAACTAGTAGGAAGAAGCTGTATTTCACAAACTTTCTGCCATTCTTGTTTGTGCTAAATTTATTGTTGTGTTTAGACCCCAAAAGGTTATTCATGTAGCTAGAAAACCCTAATCCTGTTTATCTATGTTGTGTTTTGGTGAAAATGGCCCTAGCTCTCCTCTGAAAGCAGTTTTGGTCTGAGGGAACTCTACTGACTCGAGGCCTTTTCAAGATGGATTTGAACATGTTTATGTAGTCTTAATCTAAAGCATATTCCCTCAATACCAGTTTCACAAGTGTCATTCAGGTTTTTGTATTACTTCTGGATTACAAACGCAGCAGAGAGAGAAATGTGACAGTAAAAAATGATCTTTTTGAGTGTATCTCCCATGGATAGCTTTCAGGTACCACAAACTTTCACTTTAGTCTATCAGAAGTTTGAGAACAAAGATGTGAAAAATAGGATAGAAGAAGAGAAAAAGAGAGCTTCATGTTGACCAGCAATGTTTAAATATGCCTTGAGGAATCATGGTATTAACATAATGTAATTAGCTGATTATTACTAGCAATGATGAAAGACAGTAATAATCCAAAGCTGAAGTTCTGTTTGGATTAGTAGCAAAGACCATGGATCAATTTTAAGCAACAGCAAGAAAATCCTAGTCTAAACTATTTTGTCTTATTGGGCACGCAAAACTTGTCTGGAAAACTTCCGTAACATTCATTTTGGATTTTCTCTGCTTCCTGACTGCAGACAGTCAGAAATATAAATAACAACAAAGCAGGACCCAAGTCCAAACGGGAACCCAAGCCCTTTACCTGTCTCCACCAGGGAAATGCCCATCCCTCCAACACCCAGACCCCAGCCACGCTCAGCCACACTTCTTTTGACAGAAGATTACAGAATCAGGACTTAAAACTCCACCAAAGTACATTAGACTCCTAAATACAAATCACCAGGGCAATCAGTACCATGGGTCAGAAATGTAATCCTGCAGCCAAATGTCATCTGTAATCCATAACCTGATATGCTAAAGAAACCAAAGCCTACACGATCATACTATCAACTAGTCTGCACCATTCTGAGTCCATGGGCTGATTTTTGAGATGACAGTCTTAAAGATATTAAGGTTGTACAAGTGATGTGAAATTGTCTGGGGGGGAAGGGAGAAAAGATCCGCATGAACTTCCTCACTGAAGGAAAGCTGTAAGAACAAAAAAGGTAATTATTGCTCTTGAGCTGCCATCTTTCTGCCCAGTGACCTTCCACATCGCAGTCAGTAATTGGGGCTCCTGGACCTACCACAGGATTCATTAGCTTCACAGCTCAAAGAACAGTTTCTTCTTTGATTTTTGTTGCTGTTTTTCACTCTTCTTTTTTTTAAGCAGGGAAGAGTGAAAACACTAGAGTAGAAACATCTCCTGAACTCAGCCATCTTAATCTCTGGAGGGCATTAAGTTTTATAAGCACTGACCCCATGTTGAGTGGCTGGAGCCAAGACACAGTGGTTAGTCTTGTAACCACACAGGGATATGAAATGAAACTTTACTACATGCATGATTGAGCCCTACAGACTTCAGGCATAGTTTGCTTCATGATCAGCAGCTGTTCTTCCTGTTGTTCCTGCACTTGGCTAGGAACTGGCTCTTCTCCTCCTCTCCCCATCTCTTCTTCATTCATTTCTCTAGATTTGACTGAAAGGGGAGATTCAGCCCCTGGCAAGAAGTAACTGACAAGCAGGAGGTCTGATCATCCCAACTGCCTCAGACTCCCACCTTTGGGAAGGGGCAAAGCTGGTGACTGGTGTGGGGCAGGGAAGCCAAGGCTCTCATCTCAACCTACAAAGAACAAGTGGTTGAAATGCTGTGCCAGGGGAGAAGAGGAGGAAAGGCTGAAAGTAACTACCAAATGTGGCCACTTTCAACAGTGCCTTGAATGGATGATCAGGGCTGAAGCTTGCAAGTCTGCAAGCAAGGCTAGGAGGCCATCGTTCAATCCCAGAGTCTTCTAGAGGATAGACTAAGCTTTTTTCCAGTGTTTTAAAGAAGAATTTCTGAGGGTAGTTTGAGGGAAGGGAAGGACAGGTATGATGTGAAGAGACAGAGAGAAGCAGTGAAGGAGGAGAATGCTGTTTCAGCTGCCCCAGACCAGGTAGCTGTCTCCAAGAGTAGTGCACTAAAACATACAATGAATAACAAGTAATGTGTTTCTTGCTTGAAGAACCTGCAATAGACCAATAGATGTACGCAAAGGGTGCAGAATAATAAGCAAGCTTATGGGAAAAAAATAAAAAAGAGAGAAAATCAGATGGAGAATAATTTTTAGATTTTTTCTGTGATAATGTCATTTCATGGGGCAGGTCAGCAGTTTAAAGAGTGTTCTCATTCAATTCATTCATGATGGACTTTCCTAAATGCCTATAGGGAAACATATGGATATGTCAGGAGTGCTTGGAAAGGGAAGGACATGCTCCAGCATGGATGGCAGAAGAAAAGGCAATATAAAATATCGTGAGATCACCTGTCATGCCCCTCCTTACAAAAAGCCATTCTGCATCTTTCTTTGCTGCTCAGGTTATTAACTAAAACACAGAAATCTTCATTTTTCGTCATAGCCAAAGTGTGGGTCCAGATCAATTTAGTTACTGCAAAGAAGAGAAACTGTAAATTTTCAGTCTACCCCTTGAATACCATTCCCTCCCCCTTCTCCCCCACTTTTTAGTATGATTTATGAATACAAAATCAGGGTGAGTATTTGAGACTCAGAATCACAGAATGGTTTGGGTTGGAAAGGACCTTAAAGATCATCTAGTTCCAAGCCCTTGCCATAGGCAGGGATACCTTCCACTACACCAGGTTGCTCATGATTTCATCTTTCTCACACTGGTCAGCTGTACTGCTTGATTCTCAATGCTTCAGACATGACCCAAAGCAGAGCCAGAATCCTGAGACAAGGAAGGAAGTCAGGCACACCTGTAGACTAAACACAGCAACAGTAAGCCCTATGGGGATCTGAGGCAGACACCATCACCACCCCAGCCCCCCAAAAAGTGTATTTATTCTAACTCAACATCCAGATTGAAAATACTAAAAGACATCTGAAAAATGACATATCTTTAAATGCCATAGCAACTGTTCTACTGCTAAAAGCCTCTTTACTGCAAACAAAGGACCTCCTTAGCTAGCATTCTGTTAATGCACTGTGAGTGTACAGGACTTGCTACACATGGGAGGGAAGGCAACTCCAGACTGGTGATAAAGCCTCCAATTTCCCCAACTGTAACACTTGAGCTTTTCAAGGAAATTTTCTTCTAAACACGTTTTGTATTTTATATTATGATTGTTTACACCTTTTATTGCAAAGGGATTTACTTATATTACAGTTAGATCCAAGATGAAACAAAAGGAGCAATACAAATTGCCTGAAGCAGTTTGATACTTAAATTGTACTGCTTGTGCTTTGTCAAATAAGGTAACAGTGTTTACACACATCACGGTTACTGTCTTGTCTAATATTTTGCTCCACTTAATGTGTCCACTGTTATGCCCAAGTTCAAAATAGTGTCTTTACGTTAAAGCACCAGGTAAATTTCTTACAACCTTGTGTATCATATGGATGCAGAAATAGTGTTTATATCCCTGTTCTTATTCACGTAGGAAGAGGAGGTGACTGTGTAAGACAGATTTCCAGAGGGAATGGAAAAGGGTCATTTGGCATCTTCAGAATCATGAAGCAGAAAAAACCTGTAGCAGTTCAGTACATAGCCTTCGTCATCCACCTAGCCTAGCACTGTACAGAGCAACATGCTTTACCAGATTGCAGTATGGTCTATAATATATTCTGTTATTAATTATTCAGATATTACTTGGGAGTAAGTTTGCAGGTGTGAATTTATGCAGGCCATTAGGAAGTTGCAAATACATTTTTTTGCTATACATAAATTTATACAGATACACATATCAGACTTATGGAAAAACAATTGAGTTACAGGCGATAGTTTCTAAATATGCAATGATGGCAGTTGAAAGTTTAGCTACATACCTGGCTTCTCCTTTAGGGACAGAATCATAGAATGGTTATGGTTGGAAAGGACCTTAAGATCATTCAGTTCCAATCCCCCTGCCATGGGCAGGGACACTTCATACTAGACAGGTTGCCCAAGGCTCTGTCCAGCCTGGCCTTGAACACCACCAGGGATGGAGCATTCACCACTTTTTTGGGCAACTTGTTCCAATACCTCACCACCCTCACAGTAAAGAACTTCTTCCTTATATCTAACGTGAACTTCCTCTGTTTAAGTTGAAACCCATTACTTCTTGTCCTATCGCTACAGTCCCTGATGAAGAGTCCCTCTCCGGCATCCTTGCAGGCCCCCTTCAGATGCTGGCAGGCTGCTATGAATACATTTCCTCCAAAAAGGAGCCTCATCTGAAGGGGATGGTGTCCTTACAGTCTTCTGTTCATAGACTCACATGTCAGCTACAGCAACTCTGTAGTATTTTCAGAAGGCCCAGCTGAAATTTGAACTGTTGGTTTGCCCTTTTATGTGTAGTGAACGCAAGATATCAAGTAGGATTTATAAAAAGGTTATTGTTAAATCTCAGTAATAAAACCAAGAGAAATCCATGTCCTGATGTTGCCAAGAAGTGTCTTCTACTCCAGCCATGCAACATCTTCTTTCTAAGCCAAGGTCAAGCTTTTCCCCTTCCCACATTTTATCAAGGGCATCTGTTCTTTTGCTGGACCTGTGTGGTTAATGTTAGTCTAAAACCAAGTTACTGATCTTTATTAGAGTAAAAAATACACCAGGAAACAGTATATTTGAGGGAAAAAAAGACATCAGAGAGATGGTTCTCCCACTGCCCCACTGTCTTTCTATCAGAAAACTCGAAATAGTGAGTAGTCTGTTCATAACAATATGCAGCGCCTTCAAACCATCATTTACAGTTTAGTAATCCCTCAAGCCCATTATGCAAGGTACTGCACATTTCTTAAGAAGAGCAATACATGTTCCAAATGGTTTACAATTCAAGAGAAGACACTATAAGTAGGAGGACAAACACAGAAAATCAGGCAGTCCAATTACAATCCTACTGGCATTGATAACACAAACAAGTAGAGATGATCGCAACAATCTATCTTGTTGGAAAGTTTATGTGTCAGAGTTTCCCATAGAGCAGTGTCTGAGTTACACTAAATATTAGTTGCACGTGGCATTTTCTAACAGTAAAAATGTTGCAAGACACAGGAAGACAAGATCTTTTTTATTTCAGAAAATGAACAAACCCCTTTTTTTCCCAGGGCAGTTATTCTAAAACACTTGCCAAAAATCTACACGTGTGATAGTTTCTTGTAATGAATTAGTAGGTATGTTAAAATATTCAAGATGAGCTTCCCATTACAACTGAACAGAAGATTTCATTAGTCCTGAAAGCAGTTCCATATCCATTGGGTTAGCTCCACACCTCACACCTCTACAGAGAATGCCTTAATGGATTACTTTTCTGGTAAGATACTTGTTCTTTAATGCTTTGCTGTGTGAAACTCTCTTGGATGTTCAGACTTCACTGGCAATGTGAAGGACAACATTAGACTCTTACTGCATCACAGTGGTTGCTAGCAGAAGAAAAAATCATGGATCAGCATGAATGACATCATCTAATCTGATGTCATCAAGAAAAGTCAGCATGCATAAACAGTCTGGCTGGGGTGAGCAGACAACATTTTGAACAGTGATCCAGCAGTCAGAGCATTTGCATTCTAGTGCTAGGTTGTAAAACTGTAAAACTGACATTCATCCATTTGCTCTCTGTAGAGCTCTGTAGTCTGTTCCTCCTTCTAAAGCAAGAGAGAATTCTGTGCAAACTCCGCAGCTATTTTCCCTCTTAACTGGGTTAGAATGTAGTGATTCAGTCAGCTCCTTTTCTAAGCTGTAAAGGTGAGCTGGTACAACTTGTGGTCATGCAGTCTTTTTGGCTAACTTGGAACTCAGGGCCGGAATAGCCACAGAGCCAGCTACATACATAATGGCAGCTTTTTCCCTCAGATACTCAAGACTCCCACAAAACCAGACCTTACAAGTGCGTGCCATCCTATTCTAAGGCCTAGGCTCTTCTAACGTGCATTTCTATTCTTTTGCTGGTTTTCACTGAATTTAACTTTCGATTGAAGAGCTACACATTGCGTATGTAAATGAGTAAGATGACAACAGGGAGGCAGTATCAAGCAGTGAAGTCCTCATGGGGGTGCCAAGCCAGATGAGATCTACTGGAAGACATTTTTATAATGCTGTTTTAGAAGTGAAGTGTTTCATTGGAAGGTAAATGTCCTGTGAGATAAAACAAGATCATGGTGCGCTGAAGTCTAAGGCAGAACTGCATTTACTTCAAGAGGTCTCAACTTTTTATGCCATACAATTTCAGTTCTTGTCGTGGCTTTTTTTTTTTTTTTTTTTTTAGTGATTTCATCAAATTCTGATGGTGATCCTGCTTTCAAGAAAAACCATGAAGCTTGGAAGTTTTTCGAAGGTAAAGCTGCTTCTAACTGCTAATGGTTCTATGCAAGATGTTAATTTAGTTCAGTGCTACAAGACAACTAAAATGCCCCAATCAGGATCAATTTTGCTAGTTCCTGCGCAAACCCAGGCCTTGCCTGAGAAACCATCCCACAAGGTGCAAGGGGTGATGGAGAAAAGAGAATGGAAGGTCCAGCTTCAGTTTCTCATATATTTGTGATGGTCAATGGGAAAATAACCTATGCATGGCTAATCACACAACACAAATGCAAACTACTTTGAGGAGGTGCTGAGCATGCCTGAAGTGGTACCGAGCACACTATGCTCCTGCTAGCCTTGGAAACTGCTTCCTAAACATGCTCTGCACTACAAGAGAAGCTTAAAGCTCCCTTGATTTTCAAGGCAAGGAGTATTTTCTGTCCAGGAGACTGAAATCCAGAATTTGCACATAGTTGGGATTCCCTTCTCCTCCTCCTACCCCAATCTGTAACATCAGCAAAGCACCAGCACAGCATTTGCAGCCACTGCGCTGCCTGCCAGGCAGGATTACTTGCTTGCAAGATGGTCTTGATTCTATGGGGAGCCTTGCTGTTTAAACCACAATTTACAAACTATATTGTTGTACTGTGTAAGAGGAACAAAGCACAGAACTGCAGGTCAGGGATCTAGTTCCAGCAATGCTATTTTTTACAAGAACACTTGACCTTTGAGGCTTAGTTCCCTCTCTGTGAAGCAGGAAAGAAGCCAGTAAAGCTCCCTAAGGACATTTCAAGACATTAATGGGTAGAGCATCCTTAAAGTACTCTATTTAGAGTTCTAGTAAAAGCAGAAATAAGTCATTAAAGATTTCTTCTCCTTCTGAACAAAATACTCCATCTTGATCTGCCATGGTACAACTCCTGTCAGCTCCACTAGGAATATGTTATGGCACCCAAATGAAAGCCATAAAGGGAGACTGAGGCTGTAAATTGAAAAAGAAAAAAAATATACAAAAGTTTCAAGCTAGTGCTGCCACCAGATGAAGCAATGGCAGACTTGCTGCTTCTTCCTCAGCCACTCAGTACTCTCCCCACTGCCACTTTTCTTGTTTTGCTTGCTTGTTGGGTTTTTTGGTTTGTTTGTTTTAAGAAGTACAGCTGTTTTAACTGGGAAATAATCCAACTGAGCTCCTTTTAGTTTTTTGTTGGTGTACAAAGCAAACCAAAACCAACAGAAAACCAACCAGCCATCAAACAAACCAAAAAGAGAAATCAAATAAAAGGAAAAAAGCTCCACCAAGTCAGCACTTCTTTCCTCCCTCATGAAAGTAAGCCCTCTTAACTTTACTTTACTTTAAGCACACCTGTTTGCATTTATGGAAACACCAACCAAATTTTAAACTGAGCAGGATACTATTTGAAAGTCTCAGGGGAGTCAAATTACTTTGAACCGTTACACTAAATATTTTGAGCCTATTTAGATCTTGCAGATGTAACTTTCTTCTATCTTGTAAGCATGAAGCATACAGTTGCAACTCTGACTGACATCTGTGCTTGGCTTTCAGATCTGTATGTGTATGCAGTGTTTGTGTGTTCAATAGGAATTATCAGCGTCCTCCTTTTTACACTTGTCATTCTCTGTCAGTCACTTCTGAACAGGAGGAGGTCCGCAGGTGAGTGAAATGTCATTCTTGCTGTCTTCAAGGCCTTTACTAAAGAGGGAGAGGGGGTAGAAATGGAATGCAGGAAAAGCAGGAAAGCAGCAGCTCCTTGCCTTGATTTTAATAAAAACAACAACAACAAGAAATTGGTAGTAAAAATCCCATTTCTGCCAGCAAGAGTAGAACAAAGGTATTTTAAATTTGCATTGGGCTTTTCAAAACCTTTCAGCTTTGCATAAACATAGATTGAAGGTTGTTGGGACTTCTTTTAAGGAAGACAAAGTGCTGTATCATGAAATTGCGTTCTGATCAGATCCAGCTATCATTTTGCATGAGTGACATTTCTGCAGACATTTAGAGGGGTTTCAAAGCAGTGTTATTCTGCCCTGTTTTATTCTCCTTTCCAGACTAGCTGGTGATATTCTTGGAAATATCAGGGTTGTTACTAGCCCTTTCTCTTTTGTAACATTCTTTGAAACTAAAGCATCATTTCATCGTTCGGATCTGACTTTTCATAATAATCTTTCAAGATCAAGGATTATTGTTTCATTCTTTTCTTCCTCAGAGAGAGTTTCTCAAAGAGGTTACATCTGTGTAAAAGCAGCCCTGTTATAACCGAAAGCGCTATTTCAGATCTGTGGAGTAACAGGTGCAGGCTCAACTTTAATTTTGATTTAAGAGCGTTTTATTTGAAGACCTCACACGAGCTGTGGGCATGAGATACCAGCATACTTAGCAGCCACCATGATAGAGGAGAGAGTAAGGACCATCTGTGCACAGAAGCTTTCAAAAAGAGTTTGGTTAGTGATTTGTCCTGTTAATGACAGGAGAAAATCATAACTTTGCTGCTTTTTCAGCACCACACATATACCACGAAGGAATGAGTGACTCAGATACACAAGGGAGAAGACATGTAAACCAAAAATAGATGTATGCAGAAGTCCTTGCCTGACCACAAACACATTTCAGGTTATGGCCCTGTATTCCCAATAGTGCACTCAATAAAGTAACTGATTCTAACTGAATCCAACAACTCTGCTTGCCAAGAGGAAGGCGCATGATCAACGTTTTCTTCCTGGTTTTGTGCCAAGGGAGTACCCACACTTAAGTATGTTGCTCATGGTGAGTCAGCCTGAAGCTTCAAGCACTAGACATGCTGATGTATCAGTTTTTTTCTTGAGCAGACATTGGACTAGACTTTGCCTCGGTTTTTGCTGATTTACATTAGTGTAAGCATAGAAGCATCTTGGAGAAGAGGTCTCTTTACATTGAACCAATACCAGTTAAATATAAAACTAATATAGAATATAATACAGAATAAGCATATACAACAGAGAAAAAGTAATTTCTTCTGAGCTGCTGAATCCTTTCTTCACTACCTTAATATCTGAATAATTGCAGGCTTCACCAAATTTTTATTTAGATTTTGAACATTATCCAGTAAACATTGGCAACATTAAACTTAGGGATTCAATGGAAAAATGACAGAATAAAGCTTAGCACACAGGCACTTAGGGTACAATGATAAGATTTTCATGCAAGTCTTTCAGCCAGGACCACCTGATCAGAGTATTTTCCGTAATCACATTAATTGCCTCAGCATCCAGTCAGGCATCAGGGAATTAAAATTTCGGAAGCAGCAGTGGAAGAAGCAGCAGTGACAGACAGAGTCTCCACCACCCCCATTTTGCTTTTTCTTCCCACAGCCTCTGGGCCATGGCAGCAAGCTCAGCCCTGAACTTCTGTTCCAGGGAGCAGCAGTTCCTGGACAGTGCTGTTTCCAGTCTGCCATGTGGGCATAGGGCACAGATTGCTCCCTGCTCTCTCAACACTCCTCTATACCCTCTAGAAACACCTTCTAGGGGTTAGGGTCTGACCATAAGATAACCCCCCTGCCAGCCAACAGCAGTACTCTCTCATTCAGACTGTTAGAATAAGGCATCGCTCCTCAAAAAGTGTTATCTTACCTCCTCTCCATCCTCAGCACTCTCTATGTCCATCCTGGGCTGGACTAGGCAGATGCTAGTATTCATGTGAAAAGAGCCTGCAGTGAAATCATGAAGTCCATCCTTCCTTGAGAAAAGGAGAAAAGACAGGGACAGCAAAGCAATTCTCCCTCTGCATCACCCCAAACCTCCAGGCAGGCTCCAGGCACAGCTGCCTTCCACCTTCAGTGAGGTTGTTTCCATATCACCTTCCTCTGAGGCCCCTCAAGAAATGCCTGGCTCTGTTCTTCCCCTTGAGACCAGGTCAGGGGCCCAGGACAACCAAAACTAACTCCTTACCTCACCTTGCTGGGCAGATTTCCATCAGGGCTTTCCCCTGAACCTCTTCAGTCGCCCCGCACCTGTCACAGGGACAACAACAGCGCCCTCTGCTCTCCCACCACTACAGCTTCCTTTCCCAGTTCCTGAGCCCTAACGCTACAAAGAGGATGAACTTCCCTGCCCTAGCACTGTGTATAGGGAGTGGTGGCAGACACCCAAGTAAGGGAAGAAGAGGGATGGAAAACTTTGCCTTACTGCTCTACAAGAACAGTCCAGCCTGGGATATAGAACAACTCATACCCAAACTAAAAGTTGAGATTCACAGTAGAGGAAGCTGGAAATGATCCCTCTGGAGCGTCTGTCTGTGAAACCTGAGCAGTTCTGGCTCACCTCAGGGCTCTGACATGAGAAAGGTGATACTGAACTCAGTTCCTCACCAAAGGAAGTCTCTTAGTTTGCCTGGATGGTCAATGCAGCTGGGGCTGGCTCACAGCACAGGGCAGCTATGAGATTCTGTGGGAAGCAGCAGTGGTTGCAGCTGGCAATTCTTTTGTGGTTATGTAGAAGCCTATGCCCATTTATTACTGGAGTAGTTGTTTTTCCCAGTTCCTGGTTCAAAGGCTTGGAGTATTTAGTGCAGGGCAAAACAAAATAATACATACCTAGAGATGCTCAATAGAAGCACATCAACAGCGTACATGAGCATCCCCTTACTCCTGAAGGGTCAGACCTACTGTTCTCATGTGTATCTTTAAAAGGCCAGACAGATAGATGGAAGCATGGCCAGACAGATAGATGGAAGCACTGCCAGACAGAAGCTAGCTTAGACTTGGCCCCTGTGCTTGCCCCAGTTCCTAGTGCTCTCAGGTCCCTTTCCTTAGAACTAAAATACACCCCCTAGGAGCTTCTTTAGAATGGAAGAATTGGGATAAGACCAAATATGAAAGGTTTCCTGTAGAGAGGAGGTATAATCATGTAGTGCAGTATTGTCTGGTTTCCATGGCCTTTTAAAGAATGGAGAAATAAAGGGAGGATGGTGTCTGTGTTGTATCCAACTTCATATCATGACCCAGGGATGCACTCTCATTTCCTTGTGAGGAATAAGTTGGCAGTAGGTTGACCAGAAGAGCCAGAGCCTCTCCTCCTGCCTGCATGTCTCTGCATGCTGCGCAGCTTGGGCAGAGCACAGAAGCCACTAAGCTGCAAAGAGCATCTTAATAACCATGGCTCCTGAATGGCTGCAGTGGGGGGAGCTGCCCTTGCTCAGGACTACTGAGTCAAAGGAATGTGAAGCAGAAGGATTTATATAGCTCACACACACAGCTGTTAGGGACAGGATAGTGGCTGGACTGGACCTCTGATGTGATCCCAGGAGGCAATCCCTTTATGCCTGAGGCTACAGTCTAGCTTACAGTAGGAACAGTGGTGGCTCTTGTGGGTGAATGGTTTATTTCAGGCTTCTGGAAATTTAAATAGAGAAACCACAAGGAAAATAGAAGTCTTCAAAGTAAAATTACTGGCCTGCTGTGCTTGTCCTTACCAAGCTGTCTTTTGACTGGGCTGACCACTGGAATGTGTGTTGCTCAGCATTTCCACAGCAGATTTTTGCTGTTGTTTGATACATTCCTCTTTCTCAATCCTATGTGTTTTAGTCAGTTTTTTTAATGCACAATATGATGTATGGTGACAATTAGAAGCTCTCCCAGTGTAACAGCCTGGCAACTCCACAGTCTCAGCAACATAGGTCTATCTGCAGTGCCTCATGTAACTCGTAAACTGTGTTGGTGAGAAGCCACATTTTCCTTCTTTTTTTCTTTCCTTTAACAGTGAAACATTACCTGGTGAAATGCCCTCAGAACAGGTAGGAGATTACACTTCTCTTTGCTATAACCCAAGGCATCAGTTTTGGTTTTGTTTTGCTATCTGTGCTGAAGAAGATGAATAATGTTTTCCAAAATGCTTACAGGAAGATAAAGAGTCCCAGGCCCATGACTCACGAACATGCCTGAAAGCCAACATCTGCTGTGCATGATAAGGGAGATCTATCTGGGCTATCTAGCTGTAGGTCATGCAGGTGCTTCAGTGACAAGCTTCTCCTTGAGGCTCTGAGTTGCTTTCTGGAGAAGCCTACTTTCATCCTGTATGGTCTTCCAGGCTTTCCCAACACCTCACTAGATGGTAATGGCTTTAACCGTCCGTGTATATAGGACAAACCACAATGTTACCCAGTCATTCCCACACCCAGGAACACAGACTGGAGTTCAAAAGCAGCTTTTCAAGGCCCACAGGCTATTCCCAGCTGGACTGCGAGTGATGGGAAAAATTCTACTTTTGCTTCAGTCAGTAATCCCTGTCTCTTTAAATAGCACCAACAGCCACAAGTTTTTGATAGTGTGGTGCTATAAAACTGATTTCCGTCATATGATTTTCCCGAGATATAAATTGTGCTGGAAATGCAGTAAAGGAAAAAGAAAGAAAAAGATGACAGAAGTATTTTACAAACAAAAAAGATTAAAGAGGGATGCTTTATAACAACTCAGAAGAACAGCTGTTGCCCAGTTTTCAATAACATAAAACATGTGTTTCGAGTCTTGTAGTTTAACCTAGTATCACTTGGTATCACAGATACTATTTCTCATAGTACCTAGAAAGATTCTATGAGATTCAATGCCAAGTAGAGCGTACACTAGATCCTCAAATAGTGTATATTTTAGTGCATTCTCATGGGATTGTCTCTGTATTCAGTCTAACTGACATTTGAATGTAAATAAAGTCACAATAAAATAAAAGAGAGTTCAGGAAAGGCCAGTATAAACTGAAACTTTCATGTTATTCATGGAAAGATCTTTGTTCTGTGACCCTGACCAGCCATTGCACCACACCAAAAATTTACAGACAGCTCAGCAGTTTTCATTTTGTCCTGGATGCTTTTTCTTTCCTCCTCTCTATTTGCTGCTGGGACAAAGTTGGAATTACAAAAACAAAAAAAAAAAATGAAGAGGAAGAGGGAGGAAATCAAAGTAAATTGGTAGAGAACACAAGAAGAGGAGAAAAATGAGACCAGACTCAAAAGATGACTGAAACTATGGAGCATGGCATTCAGATAAAAGGGCTTGTGCTATAGAATCTGCCTCTCTGGGAATAGACGGTGTGTGATACTACTGCAAACACTAAACTTAAATGGCTGAATATCAGGGGGAAAACAAGCCAACATGATTTCTTCACTGTAAAATGGAATATCTGGAAGCACAAGAAATGCATAACTCTATATGGATAAAAATACAGTTTCATGCATTTAAGTGTGACAAGATATGCTAATGAAAGCCCCACTCCCACAAGTGCATGTGTAAAGTGCATTGACTTCAGAGTTGCAAATTAAATAGCTATGAAAGTTTTACCAGTATCATAATTTTTCACACTTCGTACCACTTATTTTATACTCTCTGCTCAAAACACAAGCCATTAATTCCCTTAAACTCATCTCTCTTCACCTGTGCATTCCTTGTCTTGGAACTTGATTTGCACATTTAGACCCAAACCCCAGTGGCTAAATATCCATTAGGCCAAACTGATGAACTCATTTGCATGAGATTCCTGTCAGTCAAAATGACTATGCTGTGCAAAATTCAGCCTTGATTAGAGGCTCAGCTCCAACTCCCTTAGTGATATTTCATACTCCAAGTAGAATCCAGTTTCAAAATTACATTGATAGTTTGGTGTCTAAGAAATGTCTGTACTCTCACTGCAGTAATACCTAAGCATCTTAAAATATTTTATGTCTTGACATCATAATGGTGTTTTTACTTTATTGGAATCTGAAGCATACAGGGCTAAATGACTTGCCCCAGGTCTCACAAAATGGCCTTGGTAGAAAAGAAAATTAAATCCAGATTTCCTGGGCAGAATAAAGCAAATGTTTAGGTTTTGGTTTGCTACTTGACCAATAACAAGTTAAGGGAAAAAAATGAGTTAACATAAGCCCATTTCTTTCCCACATTTTAAAAATAAATACCTAAATAAAAAGTATAGCTATTTTGGGTTTTTCAAACCAAGTAATTCAATTTTGGGGGTTGGTATTTTTTCTTTTGAGTATCGTCCTTCTTATTTTCTTCATTGTTATTAGATCATTTCGCCAGTTTTCAAACCCAGAAAGCCTCAGGAGGTATAGCTTTGAAAATAGGCATTACTTTTTTTCCATCTTTTGTATTTGTTTTGGCCTGAACTCCCTAGTCCTTCAGTGACTGCTCTTTGGAAACGAATAGCTTGAAGTGAAAAAGCATTCACCCAGAAATCTGCCCATATGGACATCCTGGTTCCACACTGCCAATCCAACACTGCAGGGGCAAATTCTGCCAGGCTAAACCAGAACTGAGTACCCAGTCCATCCCTGGCACCTTTCACACAGCTCCCCTCTTTGGAAAATATCAAAGCAGCTCCTAGTTTACTCGAGCGGATTTTTTGTCATCCCTCTGCAGACCTTTGATGAGAGAAAATAGCCGACTTAGATGACAACAGGAAAATTCCAACTTCCTTGACTCTAATAAGGCTAGTAAAATCAAAACTGTAGTAGTTTGACATCTCCTGGGACAGCCATGACCTCCAGAGAAACTGCTGCCCCAGTGCCATGATTGTTAGACACCTTCCACAGGTTTTCCTCCCAAACTCGTTTTATTTTTCTTGCTCTCAAAAAACTCATTAGAACCCACAAGAAATGCACAATGTGACACTGTTGAGATAGAAGCCAGGAGGCTGGAGGAGGAGCTGGAGATAAAAAACTAACTTTCCTTTTAGAAATAGAACAAGATAGGCTCACAAAGAGGCAGTGTTTCGTAGCCAAGGAGTCTTTTCTGAGCCTTTTTGTTTAGTTTGAGGAGCTCAGTTCTAAGACAGCAATTAACCCTGTATGGCCCTGGCATTTAAAAGAAAAGTGCAGGCCACAGATACATTTCTCTATAGCTTCACTTTTTTCAGTGGCAAAGCAGGAAAAATAACCAGTGCAATGAATTGACACTAAGCCTTTTCATATATTGCGCTTAAAGTAGCTATATCAGAATAATAATATCTTTAAGCTACACATCTGCCTTAATGACCTTAGATTATTAAAACCAAAAGCATTAAAAAAAACACTCTTCTCCCCTTTTTGGTATTCTTTGTTCTTTGCAGTTTGCTAGGTTTGGGCAATGGAGCCAGTCAGGACAGCTTCATTTCCTGCTGGTTTAAAACCATTTTATGTTTTGTTTTTAATATAGAAACAGATGATTGTTGTGGGATAGGTTCACAACAGTGCAGGCAGACTTTGAAATAATTTGAATGCAACCCTCAATTTAAATAACAGGTGTGATTTATTTATACATCATGAAAATATTTTACCTTTTAAACGCATTAAAAAAAAAAGCTTGACAGCAAACCTAGGCTTTGGACTGAGTACATGGAATAGAACTCAGGAAAATCAGCAAACCAGAGTCTTTTTGTAAGCTACACAGGTGTAATTCCAGAGTGATTTTGCCAATGGTAGTGACATGCCTTTGGATGTGTAAAATGATAATGTCTGTTATTTTGTTATTCCTATGTGGGCAATAGCTGAGACATCTTAACTTTCATTAAGGTTTTGGCCCAGTTTGAGTATTTTATTCTATTAATATAAAGAGAGTGTTTCATTATTCAAAAGAACCTGGAGAGGAACAGCAACTTGGGACAAATTATTTAAGATTCAGTGAAATCAGTGTTGTCAGTGTTATGACTATGGAGGCCCTGGTTGGATCCCATTATGTGGTGTAGCTCACCAGCACAGAACAGAAAGGTCTCCACAACCATACTGCCTTAATTTTTCCCAGAGTCCCAGGTATGGTCAGATGCATCTGAGCAACAACTGCTTACCAAGTCACCTCCACTACTGTAGTCATCATAACTAAGTCTTATACACTGTCCTCCCATCCCAACTGTAAGTTATCTTTCATTACCTGTTAAGAAAATACAATTTTATTTCACATTAGTTGCAAGCTAGGAGCACTTCACAGTTACTACAGCTCAGCTGACACATGGTGATAGTGACTGCAATCTGACTGTGTATCCAAACCCTAAATATTCAAAGCAGAATTTATGATCTAAGGCTTTTGGAGACGCTAAGGGTAAAAATCCCATGTGAGCTTATTCAAGTCACTTAACCTGTTTGCACCTCTGGCCCTCAAGGACAGACAGGTACAAGCTCATCCTGGGTGAAGCAATGAGTCATACATGTTTTTAAGGAATAGGTGCTATAAAATGACTCTTGTTTATGCTTGACACTGCATTTTCTGCCCCAGGACAGATCACACTCTTGAGTTTCTCAGCTTGTATGGTTGAAAAAATGCAAGACCCAGCACATGTCCAACCCCTGTAAGAAGTTTTTCAGTATATTCCCAGGTCAAAATCCAAGTTGTTGGGCAGAGACTCTCACAAGTAGGAGGTGATGTGTTTGCATGAACTTACTGGAATGAGCGGTCTTTCCCTGCATTGCTTTCACTTTTCCCTCACATACGGGCCTCTGCTTTGCAGCTCTGGGGAGACAGTTACCAGTGTGACAAGCATGTCTCCTCTACAGCCCAAGAAGGTAAAGAAAAAGAAGGAGAATCTGGAGCAGCCACCAGCCATCCCAGCAAAAGGTATGAAGCCAGAGAAGTAGAAGTGTTTCAGATCCTGAGCACAATTGTTAGTGGGACAGCAGTGTGGGATATGACCTGTGCTTGCTCCCATCAGTGGGGGAAGAAATGGTCTGTGCCTGCTCCTGGGACCAGGATTTTGCCTCCATGCAGCTTTAGCTATTGAAAAGCTAGTCACCAAGTCCAAGCAAAAGGTCTCACCTCCCACTGATCAGAAGAGGGAGAAGAACCTCTATAGCAATATTCAGGCAGGATGAAATTTCATGTTGGAGGTAGACTGAGGGAAGCCAGCACACTGCACTCTTAAAATTTTAGGTCACTTGAGAAGTCAAGCAAGCTGAGCAAACAATGATCAACCTCTTGGGTTGATCCTGGGGACCTCACTTTCAAAGAAGATTTGTAATTGCCTCTGGGGTCAGTCTCACAAATACTCAGGTGCACTTTCTGAGCTCAACTGCCAGTGCCAAGCTACTGGGAGAGAGAAGGGAAAGGACCTGAAGGTTTACTGTGGGTTAGATCACAAGTGGCCAGTTCTCAAGGGGTATAGTTGCTTTGGATTCTGCACACAAACAGCATGTTTTGCATATCATATTTGTTAATCCTATGGGGTTCTTTTTTCTAATTTGTGAATTCTAAGCTTCATTTTAAAACGTTACTGAAATATAGTTAAACTCTGGTATAAATAAATGTATTTGATCCTAATCCGCTATTAATCTGTATTTTATAAACTGCTAATGTATATACTAAAAATGTCAGTGAATGATGATGATATAAAATGTTCCCTTAATATTTATTTCTATAGCTCCAATAGCCAATAATTTTCCTAAGCCCAAGCTCTTGAAACCTCAAAGAAAATTGATCCTGGTAAGTAATTTTCTATGACATTAGTTTCTCCATATTCTTCTCCCTCAATACAATGGTTGTATTGTTGCCAGAACTTTAGGTTCAGAAATTATAAATTGGCTTAAAAAATAGTACAAGTATTTTTTTTAAGTAATACTTTTTAAAGTAATTAATTAACTTGGCTTTTTTTTTTTTTCCCACATTGAGCATTAGGTTACATTAGGTTACGCTGAATGATGTTTTCCACCTTTCTAGCAGTCATCATGTCTACAAATGTATCCTGTTCTTAAAACCTGCTAGTGATTCTCACATGCCTCTGGCAGCTGGTGCTTTGGAAAAAATACCAGTTCTGACAGAATCGGAACTGTACTGGTCACACTGCTTTTGAGACTTTTCAAGTCAGAAATGGGGAGCCTAATTCTACCCTACCGTGGTGTAAGTCAGGAATAACTGAATTACAGGTGTAAGATGTATGTATATAGCTCATACTAAGGAAAAAAGCCTCACATAATAATTTCTGTTTGATATGAATTTCTGTTTGAAAAAAACCTGTGCAGATATGTGCCTGACAAAACAAATGGATGGAGTGGTGCTTCTCTGCTATAGTAACAAAACAATACCTGAACAAGACATCCTGGGGTCATAGAGCTTTATACAACTAACTTCAGCTGCGTTTATAAAGAGGGTAGTCTTTCTATATAGTCATTAGAAAGAGAGGTGAGTGAGAGTAGGAGCCTGGTGCTTCTACTAATTCAGACTAGATGCTCTGAATTGCTTTTTGGGAATCCTTTCTTCTTTGACAATAGAGAAAGCCCAGACTGAGTAACTCCCTAACTTAGATGAAGTTAAAATGTATGTGCCTAAATTTAAGCCATGTGAATAACCCAAAAGTGCCTATGATGACTTTGACTTTCAAGTGAGGGTTAGACTTGGAGGCCTTCCCACCAATTGTCAATAAATACCCTCTGCCCTTTTAAGCATGGTCAGGGTACAACCCAGGATACCTGGTGACTTCAGAACAGCTCAGGTAAAGCTTAGGCAATATTGCTGCTTGGGTATGAAGTTCACATCTCCTCGTCCTGCAGGGATTGCTGCTTGCCCAGGCATTGCTTATGCAGGTCGGATTTCAGTAGTAGAAGAGGTAGAGTTCCTAAACTCTATGATAAAATCTTTGTATCCATGTAAGTAATTGTGTTAGGCCAAAGCTATGCTAATAGTACAAAGACACAGATGAGAGCACTTGGCATCAGGGAATGACAGCCACCTTTTGCTGTGCACACACTACATTAATCACTGCCCCAAGGCACACAGCTACACCAGAACTCAGTCTTCAGCCCTCCTAGGGGAAGCCCCTATCAGCTAAAGCACTCAGATTCTTCCTGCAGGTCAATAAAGCATATCAACACATGCTGAGCTTGAGGTAAATCTGTTTCCAGATGCTTTTTCTGTCTGAAATAAATCGAAGGATATAGGCCACAAATAACTGTTGGCTCTTCCCTTCTTCCTATGCAACCCCAGTCAAGGTTCAACCTCTTTATAGGTGAGCAGGAATAAGCCTTTTCAAACAATGAAATCAGCTTTGTCTTCCCTAGCGTGACTGCAGATCCACACGCTGCCAGTTAGCGGACTCAGTTTAATGTCTTGCAGTTGAATTTGAGTCTGGCAGCCGTTTCCGTATGCTGCTTTTTTCCCTTTCATATTCACCTCAGAGTGCATCCGGAGAGACATTGTAGCCTGCAGAAAACACACAATCTATGGACGTGAGTTAGTTTTAAGTCAAAAAGTAATCAAAGAAAAATTATCCAAAACATTTTCAAGACCTGAACTCACCCATCAATAAAGTTCAATAAAGATCAAAGTAAACTAAAACCAAGTCAGTCCATAAGGCTGCATTCAGCAGCTGAGCAGGACACTCCCCAGAGCTGTTTTCCATTTCTGTTCCTCTTGCCTCCCTTTACGGCATGGTTAAACCTCCATGGTTTAGTATTATCAGTGAGAAAAAAAAAATAAAATAAATTTTTCTGCTGTAGGTGATTCTTCAGTGAGAAAATTAAACAAATTGAAGCAAAAGAAGTTTCAACAAAGATACAAAATGGTAATAAATTCATCTAAGCGAAGCATTATATTGATTTGCAACAAACTTGCCTCCTCATTTTTTTAGTTTTCAAAAAATTCTCAGATTTCAAATTCTTAGTCTGCTTTGGGGGAAAATCAAACAAAAGCCAGCCATCATCTTGGCAAATCTCTGCAGGATTAAGTTGGGTTTTTTTCCATCTATAACTATTGCACAGCTGGTGTCTGCACTAGGTCTTTTTGTCACTGATGGCACATGATAATGGTCACTACAATGACAGACTCAAATTGCTGCATTTCTGGATGACTTCTGCAACTTCCTTGTGCAACCCAAGGAAGGTACAAAGCACAAGGAGAACATTCTAGAAAACCTAAGCAAACAAGCAAGAGTATAAGCGAACATTACAAAATAATTCTAGTGTTTTGGGAAATTTTTTGTAATAACCTAAATACCAGCAAAATTATTTCCAGAGGACATGTGCTTCTGGTTTCTTGAAAGATGTTTATAATAAGCTAGAGAATTTCTTTTGTTGTTAACGTGCTGGAGTGGGTAGCAGTATAATTTTACAAGAATACAATAACCTGGATAAAATATGGACATAATCTCAATGAAAATTAAAAAAAAAAAGAGAGAAAGCCTAATATTGTGTTCAATTACACAGCCTTGAGTAAAGTCTTTTTAAAACTCTGCGTAAGTCATATTGCTTTTGCTTTAGCCAGAATAACAATTCTATGCTCCCCTTGTTGCAGAAATATTCCCCATCAGTGTCATTCTCTATTAGCATCAATGAAAAATGTGTACAGATCAAAAGAAATAGAGATGCTGAAATGCAAAAAGAGATGGTTTTTATAGCATGCAAGGGGCACAGAGAGTCATTAGGAAGAAGAAAATTCCAGGGGCCCACAATTTCTGCTCTCCAAGGGCTGTTCTGCTATAGCCTTAGCCCTTTGAGTTGGCAGAGATGAATCTTAAACTTCCTCAAACAAATTTTCCAGTAAGCCTTTCATTGCCTTCTAGAGATTAGTTGTCATAGCCCGAGAGTGTCAGTTGCAGAACATCATCTAAATGAAAAGGTTTCAGTGTCTTTTATTGATGGTTTGCACCACCAAAGGTCAGGAGCTCCTGTGTGATTCACTAGAGCCAATGGAAGGGACAAGACTTCAGGTTAGACCAAATCCTACAATATTTACTTGCGCAAAATTTTCGTTGACTTCATCATCTGTGCACTAAATTTGAAAGAGGAATATGTGCACTGATAAGACAGGCTATAGCGAATCTTCTCGATTCTGTTGCTGACTTATGTGGCCTCTGCTAAGTCATATAATCATCCCACTTTGAAATCAGGGAAACATATCCTGTGTTACAAATGATCTTAGTTCTTCAAACACGTTGTCCATGTAAAGCACACAGTATGTAAGAGTTGGCTTCTGCTGTTCCTACACTGAGTAGCCTCTTTACTGGAGTGTATCTGGCTTCTTTTGTTCCCCACCACAGAATACATATTGGTCCTGTGTGACTTGTGAAGCAGAGTACTCTCAGTGAGGGCATCTGAGCTAATTAAAGAAAGCATCCTTTTACCTTCAGTTCATACAGCATAGACAGGGTTGTTTATCTCAGAATTGATTCAATCACTAGTGGCCCAGCACCAATTGATGACTGAGGTTTTCTTTTGATGATGAGAACAATGTAAAAGCTACTTGAGGAACAGGAAGAACTTATGGTTATCTAAGATGGAGGGAAATTTCTGGAAGTAATTTTGTTTACTTTGGGTGAAAGCATAATCTTTGGCACCCATTCTACCTGCCTGCCTTTTTCAGGCACCACCTCTGTATTTTATGCTGAGATTTGCGAAGCCAGCTCTGAGATCTGGGTTCCCAGGTGTTTATAGATGTAACAAGTAGGGAGCTCAGGTCTCTTTCAGCAGTTTTGAAAATTCCATCTTTATTTACTTTATAGGCCAAGTGCTGACAGTGTACTGAGTGCAAGCGACTGCAGGACAGGATAGTCCCTTCACTGAAAGTGCTTACTCTGCAATGAGTAATATGTCTGAAAGTCTGAAATTTGCAAGTATTTGTTCAAAGGACAGCTTCCCTGCTACTGCTGTGTCCTTAAAACAGAAGGGTGCTGAGAAGTAACCTGACATAGGTTTCACCTGTGGAACTAAGAAGGCTGTGACTTGGTCTCATCATCTGCATGTACTTGGCAAAATCAAGCTTTCAGCATTACACATTTGGCTCAGTGTTCTACATTGGTGTATACTCCTCAATCAAGCAATGAAGGCAGGTGCCCTTCAAGCTGCCCAGAAGCTTATATTTCCTTTACCTGAAAAATCTGTGTTTCAGGAGTGCATTTCCCATTGTACAACAGCCAGATCTACTGTACATCAGAATCAGTGACCATGTCCTTCTTGGAAAGAGGTCTAGGTGGGCTAGTGATTACCGTGTCAGAGCTGTGAAATGTAAAGAGCTGCTTTGGGTTTTGATTGCTGACAAATTTGTGTCTTCTAAGCTGTACTCCAGCCTGTTGTCCCACAGCTTCAGCCTCACAACAAATTTACCCTTTTCAAGATTGTTCCTGATGGACGAATTGACTTTCTCCCCTATTCTTATTTTCATATTACAATTAAGCATTGCATCATTAAAAGCAGTCTTATACCATATGCATAAAGCTAGCTGGGAAAAATGGACTAATAATTTTTTTGCACAACTAGTAGGATTCCTTATTAGTCTTAACCTGTAGGCATCATTGGCCCTTTCCTAGAGAAAGAAAAAGGAACTTACATACATCTGTTCAGTAATTTGTAGATTCTGGATCTGGAAACAATCAGGTCTTATTTTCTCCTGGATGATTTTAAATTAAAAGTTGTGCCACCCTCTGTTAGAAGAGTTGTTTCCTCCACAATATGTAACAATGGGTGATGATTTAAGCTCCCAATTTCTTAAGGCTTTATTGATCTCCACAGATGTCAAGTAACATTGCATATATGATATACAAAGGAGTGAACATTTTTTTCCTTGACTCCCTGTGTCTTGAATATTCCATCCAGTCCGCGTAATTTCTCTCTCCTCAAAACAATATTCCTTTTCTTTTTTTCTTTTTTTTTTCTCACATTCATGTTGACACTCAGAACACAACATATTCAAAACTATTGAGATATGGCTGCTTTCCCATTCAGATCACAGGTTGCTATCTTTACCCCCAAGAAGGAAGAGTTTGTATAAATACATAAAATCTCTTGCTGGCTTGCTGGAATTGTGTCAAGACCTGTGCATTTACAAAATCACACAGCAGATGATTTTTGTGTGATGACTCATTTGGAGTAATAAAAGTGTCACCAGAGAATGTTAATTACTTCCTTGGGCCTTTGTGAAGGATAAGAAGAAATCAGCCTGATTTCCAGCAATTCTGGTTTAGAATCTGGGAATAACTGCAACTGTAAAAGAAATAAAAAAGATGTTCCCTAAAAGCCGTTATGACAGGCTGGACAAAATTCTGCCATTTATACTTAATTCTATCAATGAAGAAAGATGGACGGGCTCACCCCTTAGAGTCACCGCCTGCCCTACATTTGTGGGATTCTGTTTCTTTAAAATAAAATCATTCAATGGGACTTAGTAAATCTTTTTTGTTCCTGACTTTGTTATCCTATCTTGTGTACATTCAATAGCATAATTCAGATGCAATGATGAAAGAGACTTCACAAATTGTTGTAGATACTGTTCCCAGGGAGTCTGAGAAGTCCTTTTCACTCTAGGGAGTGAAAAAATAGGTAACTTAATGGAAAGAACCTATCCTTTTTAACTGATAGTGCTGCTAAAAGTCATACTTCCTACTTTCTATATTTTCCAATGTCACATTCCTCAGCTTTAGCACTAGGAAGACAATGTCTCCCTTGATATTTCATCACTCTTACTGGCCAGCAGTTGCATTTCTAAGGGGTAACTCCTCTTGCAGATCTAGCTTCAATTTTCATGAAGGTCTGCAGAAGTAATTTTTGAAGCTTCTCTCTTCCAGAGGAATCGCTGGCTCTCTGCCTGCAGTCAGGACACTGACATTGGTAAACACCCAAGGCTCTAAAAAGAAAAAACCTCTCTGACTCCTGAGTTAAGTTACTACCTTAATGAGGGAGCCATACCACTAAAGTTCATAGGGTTTGAGCATCAAGTGTATCTATGTCCCTGAGGAGCACTACTGATTTCAGCACAGCTGAAACTACACATTCTAGAGAGAGTGGCTTTCCAGTGTATATTAAAAAACAAGACTGTCAAAGGCTAGTCCTTTTCTCTCTGAAGCTACATTCAGTTTTCCCACTTTCAACTTTGCAAAATCCTGCCTAATCTGACTGCTGGCGTGTGTGGTCTTCCCCTGTCCTGGTGGCCCAGACAAGGGAGTTTCAGCCTGTCCACCAAATACGCTGAATCTTCACTTCAGCACACTCTTGCCCTCACCAATGTAACTGACCCTCTCGTGATGGCCAGTCTAGCAGCCAAAGGCTGTCCCCTTCCATAGCTTCAAAAATGATGCTTACGAAAAGGAGATATGTGGAGGAGAAGATGGGCTGACCCTTTTCCTTAGGCTGCATGCAGTATGCAATTTCCTCTCATCTTTGCCTGCATGCAGTATGCAATTTCCTCTCATCTTTGCCTGCATGCAGAGAGAAGCAACAATCTGTCCTTATGGCCAAAGCCCATCCAGTTGGCCTGGAAAGTCCTGTCCAGACACTTTCTGACTAAGTGTGCTCAGGGAGTGAAACAGGATGCTCCTAAGCTGTGCCATCTGGACAATATCTTCATTTTTCCTGTGGAGCTCTTTACCAAGAGTGACTACAAAACAGGATGTTTCTTAAATATGAAAGAGAAAAGGCCAAAGGCAAAGTTTGTTTTTTGCAAGAGAAAGGGAGAGAAAAAATGGTAGTTTCAGTATGTGCTTGCTAAGAAAGAGTTATTTCATGGCACCTGGGAAGGAATGCTTTGTGCTGTGGACTAACCTGGAGAGAAATGCAGTTCTTAGAGTCTGGATCGCATGAACCTTATCACCATCTCTTGACACTATACCTTTCCCATTTGCATTTCCTACAGCACTCGTGTGGAACCACAGTGTGCACCCAACAGCACAGCATGGCCAATCCACAGGTGACAATTGCCCATGTACTGGCAATCAAACCAGCAAACATATGTATGATTGGAAAGGTTTTATCCTTGCTGACCTAATCCATTCACCCACGACAAAGGGCATGCCAGTGAGGGTGGAGTTTCATTTTCAAGCATTGCTGCAGGAAATTGGCGTTACTAAAAATAATATGAAGCTCTGACTGGAACTTGGGATATATGCTTGTTAAATTCAGAAAATCCAGGGCTGAAAACTATATGCATAGAAAACATAACTTTCTTGTCCTGGTCTCATGTTAAAGTCATTCTGCTTCATATCCCAGAAGCTCCATCGCATGCAGTCATACAGACATAGAATTCCAAAGCAAATGTCTGCAGCAGTAGTCACTAAAATATTTAAGATTGAAGTGAACTTGAAAGTGAACCCTTTTCTATTTCTTTTTGATAGTAAACAAGAATCAGGGGAAATTGCTATTTTTTAAATTAGAAATTAAAAATTTCACATTCATTTTGTCATGTTCGTGATAACTGGTGTCGTCATGAAACAGCGACACTGCAGAAATCTGTAAGTGCAAGTCAGCACTGGCATCAGTCATTTTTCCAGAAAAGTTAAATTTATGAGGTTATTATTTGCTTGTTTTCTTCATAAGTAATTGCAAGTTTTGATTAAAGTGTTCTTAGTGAAAACTTCAAGAAATTTCAGTCCAACAGTACTTACAGTAGGCATCCTTGAGACTGCTAAGAAACAAACCAGCTAGGTCTAGGAAGAGCAAAATTGACATTCCTGATAATTATGACATAAAAATCTGAGTAATTTTCATTAAAAACCCAGCCCTTCTGGGTAATTCCTAACACATTTGTATACTGGACAACCCCAGTAAAAACAAAACTATATCTATGCATACTTTAGTTTCTTTGAAATATTCACATGATAGACTTTGCAGATTGTTTATTAAGAAAAATATTCCTGTAAGTGAGGTCTATCAAACTGTTGCCCATGGGAAGCCCTGTGGCTGGAATGAACTAAAATTAAACTGGAAGAAATCTGAAGGAGGAATCATTTTGTATTTGCCAGAAGAGTCACTGAAAAATGACGGATCTTCCTAATTTATATTTCTGCAAAGTGTGTGATCCCAAGATGAGAAAACAGACATACAAGATAAAGACTGTATCTAGAAATGTCAAATTGGAATGGAACTCTATTTGAAGAAATCATTGCAGTGCTATTTAAGAACAGTGATGTAAGTTTTCAGGAAAAGATGTTGTAGCCATAGAAATCCCATTGACCTCCTAAGTGAACAGCCAGGATGGAAGAGAGAGGTGAATGGTCAGTTAGTCATTATCTCTTCCTCTTCTGCCCTAGTATCAGTCCCACCTATAACATCAGTAACTAAAGTCATGCTATCGTTCCAAAAAGGAGGGGGTGGCAGGGTTCCAGGTTCACATTGCCAACACGTTATCCAATCCAAATGAGAGGTGAAATCATAGAATAAGTTTTCTTTTTGTGCCTGTTAAAAAAAAAGAAAAAAAAAAATTGGGCTTGGACAAACAGACCAGCATAATTAAATTAAACGTGGTTCATAAGTGAAGTACAGAAGAGTATACAGAATAAAACCCTGGCTACCATAGGTATTTTAAAGTAGAGTTGGCTTCCATGCACTGTTATTACACATCCTTTGCTGAAAACTGTATACCTTTCACAATTTTGAACCTCCTGTGTGTTTCCTCATATTTTCAATCAAATTATTACATACTAGAAATATGCATAAGGGAAATTATTCTACACATTTTATGGTTTGCTGTTGCTTGTAGCAGTAATTGAAGTACCTTTTCCACTTATGAAAGTACTAATTTTATTTGGTTTTATTGCTTTTCTAGATGCAATTATTTATTTAGTGTGTTTTGGCTTTATTAAATTATGTTTACTATAGGAACATCATAAAAATGTATGAAAGCAACACATCAGCCACTACTGCCCAATGACTTGTTTTGGGGAATCTAGTGTTATTTTTCATATCCAAACATAATAGAATAAGGTAAGAATAAAGAGATAATCTACACTGGAAAACAATACAATTTTAAGATAATATAATAAAACACCTGGACAATATGATTTCATAAATCTTAGTTCTAAAATTTACATGAGCTGGGCGTTGGGGTGGCTATTTTAGGACATGAGGCATTTTCTAAATGGAAACATAACATGAAATAGAATTAAACAGCAAAGGGGGAAGTATACACAGATTCAGCTTGCCCTGAGCTACTGATTTCTACAGAACAATGAAAATATTCCTACTTCAAAAGATGCACTGTGTCAGTCTTCGGAAGCGTAGAGTTTTACTCTGGCAGTGACCAACAACTTGTTTGTAAAGTTTTATCAAATTCATCTTTAGGAGGCTTTTCACATTCAGTGTATGATTCTGCATTGAGGGTCTGAGATGACACCCACTGAAGTTGGCAGCAAAACTCCTATTAACTTCAAATAGAGACTAGACTGTGAATAAAATCTTCAGTATTTGCTGGTGTTACTGTGCTGTCCAGCCTCAACTCCTGTATTTAGCATCTAAACTAGCTACTGAGTGGAAGAGCACATGCAGTTTTGAAATCTCAAGAGGAATCTTCAACATATGACAAAAAGCAAAAGCAAAACCAACTTAAATGCCTAGAAACTGAGCCTAATACTCTTAGGCTAAAAAGAAGAGGAGAATACAAAATTTAATTGTCAGAGCAGTTGACCATAGGGGTTTTTTTACCTCTTTAAGCCAAAGCCAGGATAGGACAAACATCTTTCTAAACATTGTGGCTAGGCTCAGTCCAAGTACATGAATAAAGCATTGTCTGATTTTATTTCTGTTACATACAAGATCAGGCTGGGATCCACAGGAACTCCTTTTATATCATTAAACAAGAGAATTCAACTAAAGTAGGAAATTTTCTGTGTGGCCAACAGTGCAGCATTTCATAGTGAATAAGGACCAGAAGCTGAGATCAAATAGAAGTACCCATGCAAGAGGGGGAAGGAATGTAGGAGGGAAGAACATGTTAATAATAAAATGCAAAGATTACAGTCCTGCTAACAGTTAGCCCTGCAAATGGCCTTTACTCACATGCACAGATCAACTGCCTTCAATGACACCACTTGCAGCAGCAGCTGCAGAAAGTATTTCAGGATCATATCTGCAGAGAAGAAATAAGATTAAATTATTGCTGGAAAAGTGTAAACTAATCCACCCAGGGGAAACAATCTGAAATGCAGAGTGTGATCAACTGTCAAGGCAAAATGAGAGTATTCCAGTGCAGTGCAAAAGACAGGAAGCAGGGGAGCACAGGGGCTGATTTCAGAGGATATTACATGTTTATCTTTTTAGCCAGAAGACAATATAATAAGTATTCAAACACAGTTCAAGGAAACAGAAATCATTTATGTTAAACCAGAAAGAAATAAATAGCAGTAAATAAACCATAAAGGAAACTCTTAGAAAATACTGTCAAATCCTTCATTATAAGTACT
>WYDI02016858.1:53604-64361 GCA_009867235.2 Psittacus erithacus
GAAAGAAATAAATAGCAGTAAATAAACCATAAAGGAAACTCTTAGAAAATACTGTCAAATCCTTCATTATAAGTACTTCATTATAAGTACTGTACGGAAAATCCTTGCTTTATGAACTTTAACTCAGATTTTCATTTACAAATGAAAAAGCCTTTCTTCTTCTCAGAGATAAAACCTTTTCTATAAGGTACAGTCTTGTTTCTTGCTTTGTTTTAATTGTTCTTTTTAGGCTTAAACTTGAGGACCAGTTATATTCAGATAGAACACAGTACCCAAGAAGATAAAAGAACAAATTCTCCAGTTCTCCTTAACACTTCCATCCTTCTTTGGGGAGCAGAGACTTTAATCTTCTACCGATGAACTGAAATCCATTTAAAGTACTAGGGCTACACATACAATTCCACAGCAACTCTTTTGTTTGTTGCCACATTTTCTGAGGTGAATTTGGTATGAACAGCCCACTCCCAACTGATGAACCAGCGTACACAAAGGAACACAAGACAAGACTTTCCTCCTCTAAGCCCCCATTTTGAGTCTGGATGTAGTCCAGTCCCCAGTGGCAGTAGGCAGCTCTTCTGTCACCCACGTGAAATTTGTTCAGTATATATCCTTGATAACATCTCCCTTAGCTAACTTTTATAGTTTTAAGTCTAAAACTCAATGCTGTAATGAATTTGACAGCTTTGGTGGTATGGCCTTTTCTCTAAACTCTGAACTCATCTATACCAGGCAAAAATGATGAAATCCCATTAGAATGACAGTAACTCAATTTATTAATTTTTGCTGCCTTCTACATATTTTTAACATCTTTGCTGGTTCTGTTATGAAACAATGAGAGGCACTGAAAATGGCTGTGATTAGAGATGCAACTGGTCCAAGGTTTACAGATGGGAAGCATATTTGGCTTATATATTTCAAATTGCGAAATCTGCAATAACTAAAATTAAATTGGAAAATTTGGGATTAAAGAGGCTGAACATTTTGCTGATTTTTCAAATTTGCAATATTTTAGTTATTTAGTGTTTTAGAAGCAAGGAGAAATTGGAAATGAACATGAAAATCTTACTATTTCCTGTTTCTGATTTTTAATATTATTTTTATTTCATCTTCTATAAACTAACTCCAGTGCAGACTGAACTGATTAACAGCATAGTAGAATTATCATGTGTGAGTGAAGAAATATAGCCCATTCTGTAGAATATTTACATTCAGTGGTAATAACATTATAACTAATTTGTTGGTTCTGTTTCCTAGCCAAAAATCGCAGAGGAGAATTTAACATACGCTGAACTTGAACTTATGAAGCCGATTCAGGAAGCCAAAGGCGCTCCCAGTATGACAGTCTATGCACAGATACTCTTTGAGGAGAACAAGCTGTAATAGTTCATGCCTGTATAAATGTCCTTTGTCTGTGTTCTATTTAATTTTTGCTGTGCTGTTTATTTATAAAATCATACAAATATCCTTATTTTTTTATTTCCATTCATGCACTTCTATTTTTCTATGAGACTTTTAAACAAAATGTAATTGAAAGTAATCATAGAAAAAGCAGCTGGTCTACAAGTGACATTCCAGAGACAACCCTTGTAGAATGTGCCGCCTGGTTTAAATGGACTGAAGTTCCACCTGGGGCATTTTCAAACTTTCCTTCTTTGATGCTAATGCAACAGGTCCAACTGCAAACATAATCATCTTAGCAAGCCTCAGGAGGAGTAGTGGCAGGATCCATGCACATAATCTGCTTTTGAAGACAAAGACCACTGACCAAGAAATTTGTCACTTTAATGCTGTTTTTCCCTTAAGAAAAATACTGGCTCAGCAAAGCTGAGATGTTTTTCCTACAGCAAAGAAAAAGCTAAAATTACTTTTTCTGATTTTTTTCCCCTCCAGAAATAATTGTAAAAAGGTTTGGTTTCTATATTTTCAAATTCCCTTTCTAAATGACATAATCTTTAAAAACTTACGTTACTTTTAGTAAAGTTATTCTTAGGTGCTTGAAATCAAACATTTCAAAATAATCCAGAGGAAACGTTCACAGTTAAACCCCAGCAAATTTAAGGAAGAATTTTTATGGCTTGGGAACATTATTATTATTTTTTTTCTAATTCTGATTGGGAATCGGAAAAACTTATTAGTGAGTTAAATACTTCAACAGAGCCAGGACTGCTTTTGGCCTTGATTTAGACTGGTGCTCCCAGACCTGCATAAGTTTTCTTCTGTGGCCTACATTACTGAACTGCTGATCTAGAGGAAAAATTACAGAGCTTCTCCTTTGCTGCAGAACAGACTCCATTAGCATCCTGCTCACTTATTTGGATTTGTTTTGGAAAGACCAGGGCTCAGGAGTTAGTGAAACAAGCCTAATGTGAGAGCACAAAATACTCTTTCTTCACCTCTTGGTAACTGAGAAGGGAGTTTTCCTTTTCTTTTGATGTACATCCATGGAAAAAGGGCTGTTCTGTGGCAAACTGGGCATTTCAGTCATGCAGGATAGCTGGACTGATGTTTTCAAGTTCCCAAATCTCCAATGCCCAAGTTCTACCAAAGCTCAGAGAAGAGTTGGGTACCCAACAGCTTTCAGCCCTTAGGAAGATTTAGCCCTTGAGTAATTGCAGAGGTAACGGAGGCTCTTTAGCTCACCATCAGGCCATAGACATCTGATATTTGGCATGTGGCAAGTCCTTTCCAGATCTGGGAGGGAGCCACTTGCCAGGCCATGCATTCAGCAATATTGAGTGTGGATTTTGGAATAGAACTTGCAGGCCTTGGGTTTTGAAATTATGATCCAAATGGCTTCCTCTTCTATCAGTCAGGCTTTTTTAGTGATACAAACTTCTTACCAGTCTCAGGCACAGCTGGGAGCCATCACAGAAAACCTTATGCCCTTATTCATGTTACTGCATGGAAGCACAGGAGAGGAGGGCAGGGATGACAATGCAGGGATGGGGACATGGGACAGTGGGAAAGAGCACATAAATACCTTTTGGAAGGTTTCACCAGAATAAGCAAGCCTGTATAAACTGCTTTTTAACTTTTTTGAATGGGGTAGAGACTAGGCAGCATACATAATCTGTTACTGTATAGCCAGAATGTGTAAATGTAAAATGCAGTCACCTGCTTCCATGTTAGATAAAAACCTCTTGTATAAAAAAAAGAATTTAAGAAAAGTTTGTTAAGCTGCCCATTATGTACAGTACTAATTCCTACCCTAGTCCCTCATCAAAACAGTTCTTTTGAAACTAAGGCCAGCTTTTATCAATAGGTTTCCTAGTAATTACCTGCATTTTTAATTTATGAATTTTTGAGATGTCAAGAAAACATTCATTTTACCTTTTCATTACCCCATGAGTTTAATCACCCACCAAAAGGGCAGGGTATATTTCCTTGTTCTTTGATTGGATGATAGGCTTTCAAAGAAAACAGCGATCAGCTTATTGACCAAAATAAATGGGTGCTAAAAAGTGACCAAACATTCAGGGATCAATTTTGGAAGAGCTGGGGTTTGACTGACTTTTCAGAGAGGACATCTTTTACTGAGACAGCTGTAAGGAAAGCCTTAGAAAAGTATAAAAATTATTAGTGATTCCTTTGGAATGAAAAATAAAAGCCTAACACATTGTTGAGTTGACCACTTAGTTGTGAAAGCTTCCTAAAGTTTGGTATATGGACATTCCTTTTACATACAACTGGCCATTGTGCGCATTGTTCAGAAAAATCCTCTACTGTATGTTTATGCCCAGTATTGTAATGAATACCGCTGTTTGTGTATTAATAGTCTACATATTCTTGTTTATGTTTGATACCCATTTCTCCCAAATAATAGTCAATTGAGCTAAATAAATTACCTTTTTTTGTGAGATAAGTTCTTTTAGTCTGGGGAGGATTTTTTGCTTCTTAAAGAACAGTTACAGGATATGTGTTGCTCTCATATTCAGCACTTTGAGAATACCAATAAGCAGGAACTGAATTTTTTACTTTGCAGAAAATTCCATTATTTTAAAATATTTTAATTTTGTGACTGGCTTCAGATGACAGCAGAAACCTGGAAGACAACAGACCAGCTGAGTGAAAGGAGGCCAGAAATATTTCTTAGGAGTACACCCATCTTCCTGAGCAGACATTTCCTATGCCTTTTCTCATGTAGTGTCCACCCAGTTTTAATAATGTCAGATCATATAACTGGAGAAAGAAAAACATCATCCTTTACCTTGTAATTAATTTCACAACTTTAAGTATCAAAGCAACTCACTTGAAATACTATGAAGAAGAAAATTTCATTTGTGGGAGAAATGAAGAATAAGTTTGATTTAGCTCCTTCTAACAGGAAATGCAAGGCTGGATTAATCTCTGGCCTAACTCCCTCTGGCTTCAGAACAGCAGCAAAGCTGAATGCGGTCTACTGCTCTTTTATGACAGGAGCTCCCATGAAGACTCTTAATACCTTACTAAGCAGCAGTTGGAGTCTGCTGAGTCATGCTACTTTGGTTTGTCATTGGTAAAACATTGCCTAATGCTTAAATTTTAACAAATACAGCTCTATTAAGCTTCACACCGATTTAGTATCAGAATGGTAAATGTTAATGTACTCCACCTGATAGCTTTAAATAGAATTAGAGATGTTTACAGCTTTGGTTAAATGCACCTTGTTCCTCCACATTAAATTTTATTACTATAATCCTCCATCAGCAAATAGGAGTAAATCATATTAGTGTTGTGGGCCGTGTGGGGGTTGATTCTGCAGCCCAAAGAAAAGGTTTTTTATTACTCTTTATTACAACTTTCTAATTGGTAGGTGTGGTCAGAATGTCATTATGTCTGTAATTACAAGCAAATTATTTGTTTTAGTATAACTGTAACATAATTGTGGGGTTTTCTTCATTAAGAAGTTCAGTAAACCTGTGTCCTTTGCCAGGGCTTGGCCAAGTTCTGCTGACAAAGCAAGAATCAGACCAGATGAGATCTTGTGATATTTGACTTGTAGGTCAAATTCTGCTTTTTGAAGGCTTCTTCACAACACCTCTGCTGAGTGATATCAAGGCGCAAAAATCCTTTTTGGCTTCAGTCTAACCTGTGAGGGCAAAAGATAAAATTCCAAAATTCCATTGCAGAGCAATTGCTCCTCTGAGTTCCTGCAGTAATCTGAAATACATTCATTTGGTGTGCTTTGTTCCACCACTTGGTTTGACTCCTTTGTACTGCCTTGGTTGGAAGGCACTGGATAGAACAGATTTTGAGATGTCAGCTAGTTTAGCTCTTCATCCAAGGTTGGACCAACTCAGCCTGAGTGAACCTGGTAGAGGCTGATCTAAAAAGAGTTTGACCTCTTTTTGGAAGCTTACAGTGATAAGGTTCAATACCTGCTTCACCATCTATCTCCACAGCCATGGGGAGATATCATTCATAATGTTTCTTAGGATACAGGCTGAATCTTTTTGCCTTTTCTTCAGAACATCTACCTTTCCTCTTAACAGCCTGCTCTATGGGAGGGAAGTTTGCAAACAGAATTAACAACCTCAGTTCCTCTTGTAAAGGACAAATGATTCCCAATATCAGAAAAGTGTAACAAATTATTCCAGAAAAAACAGCCCTGGAAATTCAGGGGATGGTTAAGGCTGGGTTCTGAGCTGGCTTCCCAGATCCCATTCTGAGTAAACCCACAGAGGAAAATTGCTGAAACAACTTCTCAAAACACACCATAGCTCCAACATGTGGATCTCAAAAAAGACCTCTCACTGACTGTCCCAGCTCTTTCAAGCAAACTTCACAGCAGTTTTGTATTCCAGCATTTCTACTTAGAGGCTAAATACTGAAGCAATGTACTCTACGGATGACATAGCAATAGGTAGGGCAAGAATCCTACTGTCCTGGCACCTTATTTTGTTAAAGCTCTCTTGTTCCTCACTAGTGTTGCTGGGTTGTTTGCAAATACAAGAGGCTTTTCAGTCTTTGACCACCCTAGTCAGAAATGTTCTGGCAGCACTTCTTGAGCTTCTAGCTGAGACACACTCAGCTTTTTGTTGTAGTAACACAGCTAGTCACTGCAGTTGGATTTCTGTCTGCTATGCAGGACATGGGACTCTCCTGCATCTCACACCAGGAAAGCAGGAAGTCATGCGCACGGACTCCCCTGGCAAGCTCACCTGGGTTCTGGTCCTGGCTAGGGAAAAACTTTGGGGAAAGGGACTTCTTAGCTCCCTGCATGCCTGCTCCCTGTGCCCCTCTTGAATGCAAGCTGTTGAGACAAACTCAAACTTCCTTTTTTGGATTTAAGTTGTTAAGCCATGTTAAAATCCTACCTATCTCATCTGCATCAAGATTTTATCGTAAGGAAGCAAATCAGAGCACAGTGGTGCATTAAGGGTATGTACATAGAGCTGCACAAGACAAGGTCACTTCCGGGGGCTTTTGCCTTCTGGTTCTGGGCTTGCAAGGTCTTGGGCACAGTTGGCAGCAGTTGAAGTGACTACACACAGCCCTATACCTTTCTATGAGATATTAGTCATTGATCCTTTTGGATTATCATCAGGAAAGAGGTGGCCTGCAGAACCTCTCTAACTGCTAACAGTTCTCTCCTGACACCAGAGAAGAGCACAGCACAGGACCAAAACATCACATAAAATATACAGGGCAAAAAGCACCTGGGGATGGGCAATAGTTTTCACTTTCAAACACGGTAACTGGACATGTGTCCTCGCTTTACAATGAAAACAAACAAGGAAGCACTGGATACTGCTCAGTCATGCTACACCATTTCCTCCACCTCTGATTCTGCCTGCTGTGCATAGCAACTAGGAGGGAAACTGCTCAGCACCATCTGTGAAGGGATTTTTCAGGCAGCCAGTTAAGCAGCTTTACAAATCTCATTCCCCTGCAGTAGTCCTGTGGGAGACAAGCACGTGGTGAATCCTAGCCTAAGTACTCAGATCAGATTGGATCAACAAGATTGACAGCCAGCCATTATTATTCTATATAGCACCTCTATGCCTTAAATGGTCCTGCCTTGCACATGCACTCTCAAAGGACATGTGCCCTTCATAATCCTCAGGCAAACATAGTTATGCCCACTTCTAACTTGACTTCCTCCTTGCTTTCTCTCAAAAAGCAGCCAGAGGATAGAGGAGCTCTGATCTGCCAGGGAACTAACTCAAAAGCCAAAATTAGTAAATCATTATGTACATGACAACGGCAAATGCTAAAGGCCACTCCTATATATCACTATAAAAAATAACATTAATTGGGATGCTTTGCAATTTCCTGTACAACCTATAATTAGGTTAGATAAGAAACTAGCAGTGTCTAAGTGCTATAAATGTCTAAATTAAGTTATTTTGAAACTGCTCGGCACTTTGACATTTGAGAGTTCAGAGTAATTGGGGTATTGAAATAAAATTGCTTCTGTTATTTAAAAGGTCATTATCTTCTTCAGATAGACATATAAGGACTATTTTCCACTCTACTGAGCTGTTCTATTTGGTACAATTAGACCTGCTTGAGTAGATTTCTAGTGGGCCTCCTCCCACTTATCACAGTCCCAGCACTGCCGCAGAAAGACCTGTAAATATCCAGCCCAAATACAGAGTATATATTCAGTTCATAATAAGGCTCTGAAAATCCAAGAGCCACCCAAAGCTTCAAACAGACAGCCACCGTGAACATTACAGACTGCTACACACAGCAATGTGGCAGTTGAATCCTTACACAGCTCAAATCAACAGATGTTAGTTTACTGGATTCCACCTTCCCAACCAAGTCACCTCATAGTTTGGCAGCAGCTCTGTTTATTTCAATAACACTACTGGAATCCCTTGTTTACAACACACATGGTCCCTCTATCACAATAAAGATATAACTTCTGTTTGCTTACCAGTTTTGGTGCTCTGCAATTGTGAATTCCCTTATCACAGCCGTAGGCAATCATGAATGAGATGACCTTATTAATATACTCTTGCAACAATCTTTGAGATCCCCGTATGAAAAGGACTTGGGAACAGTAGCACATGGTGACAACCACAGGGGAAACATTCCTGTGGGAGTTACAGGTTGGTTTGCATGGATTTCTCAGAAAAAGGTTTGAGCAAATTCTTTTTTCCAAGGATGCAAAGGCACTGCAGTGCATAGGCAGCTCTGCAGCTATTGCTTCACTAGTGTTTATTAGCAAACAAAGCTACAGAGATCAGACAGTATTTAATGCTCACTGTAACATTTGTAAGACTTCTGCTAAACAAGGAAGCAAGATACACCATGCCACAACCAAAAAAGTGTAATTAATGCATTTTAGGATTTATGGTCCTCCATCACATTAGACTGATGTCCAAAGTCTCACAAAGATTGTGCTTGGTTTCCCTACAAGGCGGAGTTAAGTCTATGCCTTTTTTCCGTAATTTTATCCTAATGGGATTGGATTTCTTTTAAGAGTAATTCTCACCTTGCACTACTTACCCATTGAAAAAGTTGGTTCTGAGACAATTACAACACTGTTGTTGTATCACTTGCAGTAACAATAAAGTTGTGCTCAAAGTACTAAATGTGGAATTGCTCTACTTGCTTAATTTGTCAAGCATATTCTAGATCTGCCACCCCTACATCCCATGTGGCCACTACAGAATCAGTATCACATCCAGATACCAACCAAGCAGGCACTACCATTGCCCCTGAGCTAGCACCAAGCCTTGACTATGTGTGGGTGGAAGCTACCTCCAAATCTGGAGCTGACAGCCAGTCATTTACCAAATACACAGAAGTATGTGCTTGCAAGAGGGTTAGTTCAGCTAATTGCTCAATCATATATTACAAATTTCTAGAAAAACCTTCATGTCACAGGGACTTGTCTGCAGAAAAATGGTCAGATAGCACGGCCACTGTCACACAAACTGGCTGTATTAGACCTAAGAAAATTGATGAATGCAACATGCTTACATTTGTGCCTTAACTCTTCAAGCAAGGAGTTGTTCTGTTGGTGCTCATGGTATGCATTTCTTTCCATGACTTATGACTCTGAGGAAAAATCCTCTAGAGCTAGCGAAGAAATCAAAACTTTTTCAACCAAGCACAGAAAACCATTCCTTATCAGAATTTTCACCAGGAGGAAACTGCAACCCATTTCTACCCATTTGCCTTTTATATTCTCCCAAATTACACCTCCCTGAACATTAGAACAAGCTTGATCCAGGAAGACATTCATTCTTAACCTGCTGACTTCCATTCACACATGTACACTCTGGATTTGTTTTCTGTGATCCAAAACAATGGCTGATGTACCTCGTCCTTCTCTTGAGGGTGTAAAAGAACTGACTTTAGGCACAAAGAGATGAATCTGTCAAATCCATGCATGGCTAGCTTACAGCTGGCATCTTCTTACACCAAAGTCAGGATGATGTTTAGAGCATTAGAGTCATTAGTGTGACTGCCCAGGCTGCAAAGTATGTGCCAGCACCAGCTCTAGGAGAGAGAGTATTTGCTACTGGCAAAGACAGGCTGCATGAAAAAGCTAAGGGAGGATACACTATTAACAAGCTATCAAGATGCCTAGTAGATAAATGAAAACACAGGTAGTGAGTGTCTTTCATGGCTCTTAATCAGCTTTATCATGGTTCAGTAAACCTGTATTCACAGTTGACAGGAGTCCAAGTCTTGCTCTCCATGTATCCCAATCACAACTTATTTTCATGGAATGTGCAGAGGGAAGAAGAAAGAAGCAGTGTACTTAATTTTGCAGCAACCAATGACAATTGACCTTTTCACAGTCCTCAGGAAAAAGAAAGATGGGCATGGTCCACCTTTGCTCCACAGGGTTACTTTGTTTGCAAAAACACTGGTGCATTTTGGCCTGTTTTCAGTGCATGCTTCACTGAGCGCAGAAAGGATAGTACTAGAGTCATCAAGTCATGTACTTGGAGGTTAGAAAGGATAACCAGCCAGGTCATCTGTGTAGACATAATGCAGACTCCCAGGTTAGAGTGTCTAGCATCATAAGCTAGCCTCTAATTACTAAATTTTCCACAGGTGATTACCTCACTCACTGTGGAGGTTAGACCAAGCTTTGGGGTGGGTTGGGGTGGGGACATAGCAGCACTGTGTAAGGAAGGAAGCTGTTTGCCATAGGAAGACTTGCTCATTCAGCAACATAATTCAAATGAAGAGTCATGAACAAATCAGTGTCCTACAGTAAGAAGAAAGTTGATGGGATAGTTAAAGGAAGACCGTTAAAAACATTCTTTCTAATGATGCTGGCAAGTCTCTAGCACCAAGACTTTGGCATATGGCAGTTCTTCAGTCTCTGGCAGACCAGTGCAGCACACACAGGGCTTCACTCCTGCAGGGCTGAGCAGTTCCAGTGCAGTGGAAATCAGGGCTTTGTCTGTCAGGGGTGTGATTGCTGGTATGAACAAAAGGGCCTTCATGGCCATAATCATAGAATAGTTACGAGTTGGAAAGGACCTTAAGATCATCCAGTTCCAACCCCCCTGCCATGAGCAGGGACACCTCACACTAAACAATGTCATCCCTGGCCTTGAACACCACCAGGGATGGAGCATTCACAACTTCTGTGGGCAACCCATTCCAGTGCCTCAACACCCTCACAGTAAAGAATTTCCTTGTTATAGCTAATCTAAACTTCTTGTGCTTGTTTCAACCCATTACCACTTGTCCTATCACTACAGTCCCTAATGAAGAGTCCTGCCCCAGCATCCTTGTAGGCCCCCTTCAGATACTGGAAGGCTGCTATGAGGTCTCCACGCAGCCTTCTCTTCTCCAGG
>WYDI02016860.1:5301-28624 GCA_009867235.2 Psittacus erithacus
CCCTCCTCCCTGGCAGAGCATGAGGCTCAGAAAGTCCTTGGTCAGTCTAAACATTCTAAGCAGTAGCTACAAACATCAGTGTTACCAGCACTGTTCCCAGGCCGAAAGTCAGAAACACAGCACTGCACCATCTACTAAGAAGGAGAAAAATGACCGCTACTGCTGAACCCAGGACAGTGGTGAACTTCTCTATATCTTTCTTTATGAAGTTAAATTGTCTCAGAGAGATATGGAAAGAAAAATGGTAGCGCTGAATGTAGGTTACAGGACGCTATTAAATTAATGGCTAACAGTCATTGCTTGCATTAGCTCCATATTAAATGATGAATTTTTTGATAGTTTTTATCATGAATTTGTTATTAGCTTTTTTCTAGGTGGTCATAGGTCAATGAGATTTCATTGTAATAAAGAAAGATTAACCATATTTTATAATATAAGTTTCATTGTACTAACAGCTATTCAGTACGTATGATACATACTCCATGGTCTCCATAGAAACTTCCATTGCCTAGTATATTTGTCATTACTTAGTTTCTAGACTACCACATTCATTATGTGCCCAACAGCTCAACAATAATTCAAGATCTGACAGTACTTCCATTATAAAACTCTATTAGAAGAGGATTTTTCCATAAAATTTCAATCTTGCTGAAATTTACCACAGAATGTTTCAGGCAGAGTATGAATATGAATTCAATAAGTTTGTTAAAATTCCAGTAACTATATATAAATAATTCAAAAATTTAAAGAAAATTTATACGCTGACCCTTGTGTTGCACATTAATAAAGAGAAATTTCCATTTCAAATAAACTAATTTTGTGAGAAATCCTGAAGATTGGATAAGAGCAGTTCATAGCAACCATATTTTTAATGACAATGGTGAATTAACTAGGTTTGCTACAGAATCTAAGTCTTCTTTCTTTCTACTCCAGCAGGCAAATCTTTTTTTTTAAACAAGTGATTTTTTTTTTCACTAAGAAATTGGCATAATTTCAGCAAGTTTTAATTTTTATTTATTTATGTTTTGAAGTGAAATGTTTTACAAATTTAATTGACACTTTTTATTGGTTGTATAGTCAACAATATTTTTGGAGGATTTTGCTTTTTAACTGACAACGTGAAGGAAGTTCAAGAACTTTGTCTGCCAGATGAATAAAGTAAACAAAACAGCCAACCAGTGCATACCCTTCACTTCAAATGACAAATCATGCTATTTTCCTTTAACTTTTTTAATATGGAACTGGAAGGACACTAGCAGTCACAATTTCATTTTTTCTTGAAGGACAGCAACAATTAATGGGATGGTTTAAGTGTTCAGCATGATTTGGGCTTATGAGACCAAAAGGTGATAAAAGGATCTTTATATTGCAAAAGGACAAAACTGAACTAGGAAGATGGTGCATTTATATCAGTATTAAGAATGCATTCCATTAGTCCTAAAGTTTGTGAAATCAGTTTCCTCTGAATCTCTCAGGGGTAATTCACTTAAATTAGCATAAGCTTTAGGAGGTAGCTGTGATCTGAATACTGCTCTCTTAGTTTACTTGAAGAGAAAAAAAAAATTTAAATTATTTAGTGACCTTTGTAGATTTCAGACTTGAACTATTTTCTTTCATTTCAGTCCTTGGTAGACTCTCTGCAAGAACTACCACTTGTAAATGGTGATTGCCTTATTCACAGTAAAAGACATAAAGCCTTGAGGCTCTTTAGTGTTTTTCTTACAGTGTAAGAATAGGATAAAATATTTGAAAGAATGGTGGTGTTGAAAAATTCAAATTATCTAATGATTAGGATAACTACAATTGCATTGTACCTCTGTTTTTGAAAAAAATAACTAAATTTGAGAGTTGATAAAGGTGGAAAGTCTAAAACTAAACCTGTGCTTCTTAAACAGATTTGATTTTAGGGGAGCAGGAAAAAACATTGCAAAATGAGATATGGCTATCTAAATTCAAAATTTTGATCCCCCAAAATTTCCAATTTATTTTGGAGATAGTAGAATTAAGAATCATAGAACAGTTAGGGTTGGAAAGGACCTTAAGATCATCTAGTTCCAACCCCCCTGCCATGGGCAGAGACACCTCACGCTAAACCATAGCACTCAAGGCTCTGTCCAACCTGGCATTGAACACTGCCAGGGATGGAGTATTCACAAGTTTCTTCATCAACCTTAGGAGCTTCTGTTTCCACAGCAATTGTCCTGGGTTCAGCAGTAGCAGTCATTTTTCTCCTTCTTAGTAGCTGGTGCAGTGCTTTCAGCCTGGGAACAACGCTGGTTACAGCAATGGTTTTAGTTGTTGCTATGCTTACTCTGACCAAGGACCTTTTCGGTCTCACACTCTGCTGGGGAGGAGGGAAGCCGGGAGGAAACAGAGACAGGACGTCTGACCCAAACTAGCCAAAGGGATATTCCATATCACAGCACATCATGCCCAGTCTATAAACTGGGAGCAGTTACCCAAAAGGGCTAGATCACTGCTCGGGTCGGGCTGGGTATCTGTTGGCAGGTGGCGAGCTGTTGTATTCTCTCCCCTTGTTATTTCCCTTATCATTATTATTATTGGTGGTAGCAGTAGTGGTTTTGTGTTATACCTTAGTTACTGAAGTGTTCTTATCTCAACCCGTGGGAGTTATATTCTTTTGATTCTCCTTCCCATCCCTCTGGGAGAGGGGGGAGGAGGTGGGGGGAGTGAGTGAGCAGTTGCGTGGTTCTGGGTTGCCAGATGAGCTTAAACCACGACAGGAATGCTCACATGTAAAAAGACTTTTGCCACAGAACATTCTACTTGTGAACAGAAGTATTAATGCACCTCAGGAAGATAATGCTTTACTCATGCCAAATTCATTGGATTAATGAAATAAGTATTCCTCTACTTGTATTTTTGAGAACACTTGATTAGGTGAATTTTCAAGCAAACTTAATGAGCTGGACCCATGAAAAATGCAATGGTAGCTGTCAAGTTCTTTTAAAATTATTCTGAGAGAGAACGTAATGATGTCATTTCCAGTTTTGAAGACATATATTCAGTTTGGTTGTTGTTTTTTTTTTTTCTGATCCAAAGTAAAATACCAAAATAGTCTTTGGATTAGAATATAGCTGTTCTCATGCCACAGGCTAAAGATAGATCCAGTGACTGAGCACTCAAACTTCTTTTTCTCAACAAATTAACTGTGAATTCTTTTTATGAAAAATGCAGGTGTCAAGGGGTGGCTATCATCCTTCCAGAAAGAAACAGGACATATGTCTCTAGTCTTCTCATAGACGAACACCTTGTGATAATGAGTAAAGGGCAGTGCTTTTTCCTGTCAGCCAGATTAAAACCAGGGTAGAAGAAGGATCTAAAACACAGTACTTAACATTTACTTACTTGTCAACACTTAGACAACTCATTATGTACATGATGGCTTATAAGGCTCTCTTAGCATTTGTTTGTGAAGTCCAGACTTTGGTACTAGGCTTTGATAAAAGCTTTACTCAGATCTGCGAACTATGTTGAAACGTAAACATTTCAGGGCTCAGGATTATGGTGCAAGAATCCCCTTTTGGACTGGATTTGAATTATTAGGAAAAGTACAACCAGACTCAAATTGAACGGTAATAAATCTGGATCCCATATAGAGAATTATAGAAACGTTAGGGTTGGAAAGGACCTTAAGATCATCTAGTCCCACCCCTCATGGCATGGACAGAGACACCTTATTCTAGACTTGCAGAAATCTAAGTGTGTAAGTAGCAAATGACTCAGATATCCATGAGAGAGTATATTGTGAACTTACTTAAGATTCCTGTAATGTAGTATTTGTTAAGCTAATATATACACGTAACGAGGAAATAGAATCAAAGACTGTGTCATGGATTATACCCAACTAGCAACTTAGAACCATGCAGCTGTTTGTTCACCTCCCATTCCCCCATACCTAGGTGGGATGGGGAGGAGAATCAAGAGAATGTAAAACCTGCGGGTTGAGATGAGAACAGTTTAATAACTAAAGTACAGTATTCTACTACTACTTCTACTACTAATAATAATGATAAGGGAAATAACAAGAGGAGAGAATATAAAACCAAAAGGGGAAAGGAAAAAAAAACAAACCAAACCGCAAACAATAAACAGAGATGATGCACAATACATATTCTCACCCCCCAACCCGAGTAGCAATTGGTCCCTTCTGGGTAACTTCCTCCAGTTTATACGTGGAGCATGATGTGCCATGGTATAGAATATCCCTTTGGCTAGTTTGGGTCAGGTGTCCCGTCCCTGCTTCCGCCTAGCTTCTAGTGCCCTTCTTCACTAGCAGAGCACTAGAGACTGAAAAGTCCTGGATCAGGGTAAGTGCTACTTAACGGCAACTAAACATCAGTGTGTTATCAGCATTGTACTCAGACTAAAGCCAAAAGACAGTAATGCACCAGCTACTAAGAAGAAAAAGTAACTCTAGCCCAGTCAAAATCAGGACAGGATGTAAGAATATTTATTTTGAATATCTGCAGTACATTTCATGAACTGTGATGAAACTTCACTTATCCCTTTTTTTTTCGTGTGTATGGAGTACAGTAATATAGGGGCAAATTAACTTTTATCTTCTGTACTTATTTTTCATGGTTATAAGAGGATCTGAGTTCTGGTATTTTCATAAATACGGCAGTATCAATATAATGAAACAGAAACCCCAGAGACTGTACATTAGGAAGACCTAGGAATAAAAATAATCCCAATTAACTTACTGCTTACCAGAAAACTTTGTATATCTTAGTCACTCACAAAATAGTAAATGATTTTCATCTCTTAAATCTTGTTTCTTGCTTAATCACAGATTGTCTAATTAAAATTTTATTAAAAATTGAAATCAAAAATAAGTCACAAAAAGTAAGAAACAATCTACTGGAGCCTTTGGTCATCAATTAAAGCTTGCAATCATCAAAAAGTAAGCAATTAATTTATTTTCTATTACCTCAGTTATTATTCCACAAAACTAGTTTTCTTTGACTTTTCCTTTTTTAATTTTTTTTAAACAAACTTTTTTAAAGATGTCAAGATTACTTGCATTAAAGATTGCCACTGCCGCTTGATTACCAAAGCTATGTGGTTTCTAGATCACATCCTTTGTTTCTTACATCTGAACTTAAACTGTAGTTATTTTTTTTTTCCTGCATTTCCCCAAACCGTAATTGGCTTTATTTGCAGAATGTATAAATAAACTTACTTGCTTGAATGTGACAATGGTCTTGTTTAACCACAACAATGAGTTATATGTATGATGCACTTAATTGCATCAGTCCAAACATCATTGGAAAAGTGTTTCTATATTTGTTTTATAATATGATAATGCTATAGATTAATTACTTCAGCTTTTTCTATCTTTTCTATATTAAAGAAAGTATTCAGGGAAGAAAAATATAATTATAGCATCGTAATTTAAAAAATATTTTACAAATTATTAGCTTTTAGCAAACTAAAGATTCAGAATAAACAATCAGTTTTAATCATTTTGCTTTTCAGAAAAGAATGTTCTGAAAATTACATCAAGATTCCTTTGAGTCTGCCTAAGTTTCTGTAGTGGATAACAGGAACTGTACAAGGATGACACAGAGATAGTAAACGCAATAAAAAAAAAAAATTTGCTGCTTCATTGCCTTGATAAAATGTATTCTACAGAAAGCTGTGTGTGAAACTTCACAGTTTTGTTTCACAGATGTTGGAGTGAATGTTTTCTTAGTATTTGTTGCATGTAGGTCGACACTTTCTATCCCACCTTTCTTCCAAGTTCACATGAGTTTCTGGTTCAGAGAAGAAAAAAAATGCAAAATTAAAATCAGTCAAAACCACTAAATTTCTTATGGTTGCCAGGCAAAACTGTGTAGTTTGCATGATGTTCTCCACTGGAACCAGGGCATCCGACAATCACACATCACCTTGCTTTATCTAGTGAGGAAAAATTTTTTTTCAATAAAGAGGTTCCCCAGAGAGGTGGTGGATGCCCCATCCTTGGAGACATTCAAGGCCAGGCTGGATGTCGTTCTGGGCAACCTGACCTAGTTGAAGATGTCCTTGTTCATTGCATGGGGATTGGACATGACTTTTGAAGGTCCCTTCCAACCCAAACTATTATATGATTCTATGATAAGTTATTATTCTTATTTCCCAGATAAATTTTTATCCCAGTAAAATGTTGTGGTCTGGATGGGTGGACTGCTAAATGGGTAAAAAATAGTTTAGAGGGCCTGGCTCAGAGGATAGTGGTCACTGGGTCTTACTTTATGTATAGGTCATAAAAGGGAGAGGTCTGTCTTTTTCAATGACCTGGAAGAAGTACCAGTGTGTACTCATCATTTGCAGATGACACCAGACTGTTAGGGGAAAGGGGAAGGTGAAAGAAGGGAAGCAGTCAGTACTCTCTGTGGCAGGGCTGTCATGTGGGGGGACTTTGAAGGAATGGGCTGCCAGGAACCCCATGAAATTCAGCACAGACTGATACTGAGTCTTGCTCCAGGGTAGGCACAAATTCTCTTGCAATGTCACAAGCTGGGGTCTGGCTGGCTGGGGAGCAGATCTATTGAGAAGGACTTGGTGATGCTGGCCGTGAGCCCCCAGCGTGCTCTGGCAGCAAAAGCCAAGAGGCTACAGGATCATAGTCAGGATGTCAGTAAGACTGATTACCCCGCTTTCCTCTTTACTCCTTAGGCTGCACCTAGAGTCCTCTGCCCAGATTTGGGGCATCCCAGTCAAGAATGATTGATAGACTGGGTGAATGTAGTGGAGGGCTATCAGGAAAGGCTGAGAGAGATGGGCTTGTTTAGCCTGGAGATAAGTCAGCTTTGAGCTGAACCACAACACTATGGAGGAAGCATCAAAAGGAGCCAGGCTCCTTCACAGTGATGGCAGAAGGATGCAATGCATTGGTATAAGTTGAAACAAAGAAGTGCTCCAACTGGGTACAACAAAAAACCTTTTCCTCAAGAGAAGAGGAAAGCAATTGAGCAGGCTGCTCAGAGATGTTGTCCAGTCCCCATCCTTGGGGAATTTTGAGACTCAGCTGGACCGAGCCTTGAGCAACCTTGTGATCTCAGTGTTGGTTCTGCTTTATGCTGGAGGCTGACCAAGAGATGTCCTGAGCTCTTTTCCAAGCTCAGCTCCCTTCCAACCTGAATTATTCTGTGATCTTAACAATCTGTGATTTCACAATTACTAAGGATTTTTGTAATGAAATATTATTCCTTTGATTTCACTAGGGCTAAATGGTAAAATGGTTTTATACTATTCCAAAATGTAGTATTTCTGTAAAATCAGCAACTGACTTTCCTTCTCCTCCCCATCTTATGCATTTCTATATACGTGATGTGAGAAAAGTAGGCCCTATGGAACAACGTACCAAAGTGGGGGAAAATTAAAAAAAAATATCATTGCATACAGAAAAGGCAAATTTTATTAGGGTTAGACACATAAGCTGATAGCTTTTTCAAACAATATGTGTATTTGTTTATTAAAGATACAAAGGTTTCTACAATATCTTGCTTTTTTGTAACAGTAAAGCGGCATCACTCTATGACAACCTATAAGGATATTTCAAAGGTCATGAAGTAAAATTGCTTTATGTGAGGGTGGGAGCAAACTGATAATGTTATGTGCCCACAGGTTACAGACATTTTGTTCTTACCTTCAGTTGTTATTTAATTCTTCCCCAATGAAAATAGATTCCTCATAATGATGCTCCTAGAATATACATGCTCTGTAGCTTATTAGATAAAACCAAATGACTTGTGATTTACTAATCTGACCTCCTACATATAGCAGGTAATGTTTACAGTAGCTGATGGTTATATATATTTAAATAAAATTTGAACTACAAAACCATTATTACTCTTTTTCTGAGTACAGATTTTCCAGATGTATATTCATTTCTTCACATACTTAGCACCTGACATTATTGTGATAATAAATTTTGTACTGCAGTTAAAGCCTTATTCTGAAAGCCTTGTTGTAATGGATACATCTGTGAAATGTTTTACTCAGCAAGCAGGTAATCAAAAATACAAGATTGCTAGGACAAGCGGGGCTAAAGTGTCTATCAGACATCTTCTACAAATGACTACTGGATATTATAAATGGTCCATAGTCAACTTGTAAGAATACATTAGATCTGGATACGAAGCACAATACTACATAAAGGGTGACAAGAACTAATTTTATTCTGATCACACAAAAGCTCATGACAGATACTGTATATAACACACTCAATTGTATCTATGTGTAAATGGAAGGATGAATGCAGTGAATACTTGTCACAGCAGTGGTCAGCAGAGTCCTGAGTTTTGTGATTTTCCTAAGATTTTCTTTTCATAGCCATAACTTCTGGCATTCTGTGATGTTTGATTCAGTTGGTGGAATGAGCCAGCATACAGTTGTACACTGCAGGCTTTACAAGGAGCTTTAAGAAAACAACCCTCAGGACTGAAGTGATGGTGAGCAGAGAGCAGGATATCAGCTTCAATGATAAGACAGCAAAGACATGATGGGTCAGGTCAGTGGTTTTATGAGACAGGTTCAATATAGTAGACCACTGCAGTAAACAGGAACAGCTAGACAATACAAGTGATGCAGGCACATATCATAGATATGTTGTTTACTGTTAAAAGATTAAGAAAAACCTCATAAATAAAAACCATCCTGACTTCAGGGTTCAAGCTACATAAATGAGGGAAATAAGTGCAGAACTTGTTAAGGTAATATATTAAAAAACTATTTGCAAAGCTGGGACTGAAGGTGAAATATATCTCAAATTATTTCTAATGCTTTAGTCATCATTGTCTTGATATTGTTACTTCTGATCTAAATTGCAGTCACAGACCTTCGCTTCAGCATATAATTTATTTTCTGTCTTGCTTGTCTATATTGATGAATACTTCAGCTCTGTGAATTTTTTAAATTGATAGGTTTGAAGATATATGGCCAAATGAAGTTTTAAAAAATGAACATACTTTTCTTCATAATGAAATACATTCAATATCCCAGATCTTGTTTTAAGAAGCCTCTGAAATTCAGAGGTTTTTTTTAAAATGTATATATCACTGCATTAAGTGAAACATTCATATTCCAGAATTTCTGGTCACATATGTAATTTGATTTCCTCAAAGTTGTCTTTATTCAGCTATTCATAAATAAAAGCAATGTTTCTATTTTTAAAATTTTGTTTTGCTGTTATAAATTGACTACATCATTGATTTTAAACATTAATGTTATGTTGGTATTAAAACTTGTCTCATATTAAACATTAAATGGTCTGATAAGCAGCTATCTGTAATCATTCTGAAAACTAAAATGCTGAACCTCTCACAGAATGTCCAATATTTTAGAGTATATAAGTGGTATTAGGGTACCTCAAGTATCTTATATTCAGGAGCAGGAGAGAGTGCTTTAGATATCTGTTATGTTTAATAACAGTGAAATCCCAGAAAAGTATCTAGCATGTAATAAGGCAGTACATTCGAGTTCAATAGCGCACTAAAAGAAATCTTATGGCTAGCTGTGACTTTGCTCTGTGCACTAACTTTTAAAAGAAATCCTTTTTCTCTCCAAAAGGTTTAAATATATCAGACATGAAGGATCAGATTTATATATTTGATACTTATGGGCTGATATATTAAACCTTTATTTAAAAAAAAAAAAAGATTATATTTTACAGAGTACTAATTTCTGTATTTTTATTATATAACTATTACATACACACAGCTTGTCAATGAGTCAAAATCACATTATTGTGCAATCTATTTTTCAGTTGATTTTTTTTTTTGTCAACTCAGATGCAGTTAACCTTTGTAACTTTTTCAATGAGAAACTCCAGTGAACTGTATCACTGCAAACAATGGTTGAGCAGCCTATAATAAATGAAAATGCCATCATGGCTTAGCAATTAGTGCATGGATCATCTTCAAAAACTTACACTCTTTTCTGTCTGCAGCATTTAACTTTCCTCTATGATTTAAATTATATTCAAAATGAACGGCAATATTCAATTACTGTAGTAGTATGTTATGGGAAACTGTCACAATTATGATTAATAACCATTGTGGAAAACAATTAATTTGTTGTCCTGCTGCTAGGTCAAGTACACAAGCTAATTTCCTATAGGAAAGAAACATGTTTGTCAGCGTATCCCTTTTTGATGTTTTAATCTGAAACACTAGGTTCTTCATTCACTGTCCAAAGTTTTCTTGCATATATTAGAAACGCCTTTATGACATAAAAAGAAGATAGTAAAGAAAATGTTATTGACAACATGCATGAGGAGAACAAAAGAACCTGTACAAGAAAAAGGACAGTTGTTTAGTTTCATCACAGGAAACTCTTCATAGATGCATTAGCAGTGACAACACCTTTCAAAACTTGTTGAAATACACAATTTTAATGTAATGAAAGAAGAGCTGAATAACTCGTTCCTCTTTCCTTTTAAATACATGCCAAAATAGAGCTCTTTCCCCTGCCAGGAAGAAGGAAGAGCATTTTCTTCTGCCATTGAAGAGGAGGAAGAAAGAGGATTCATTTACTACCACCATTCTACAGCAGTGTCTAATAGCTTGCTGTCTGCTTTGATTTCTTTATTTACTTTGGTTTTCCTTCCTTCCAGAAGGAAGTTTGCTTTTTTTTTTCTGTTTTTTTTTTTTTTTTTTCCTCTATATTTACTGTTGGGTGTAATATTAAGCCACTAACTTCTGTTAGTATTTTTAAATGGGTAAGTGGGTATGTCATATCTCTATAGTTACAATACTTGCAGTCTTTTTCAGGATTTCTATTACTTTAATATATTAACAATTTTGTTTATTGTCTAGAAATTATTTGCTCCAAAAATACAAATATGCAGGATGCCATATTTACAGGATGAATATATTCAATGACTGTTTATACCACATAATTCCAAACATCTAAGTTATGTACCTGAGTTAGATGGAATTTGCCAAACAAAACCTTTTTAATCAGTTGAACAGGGCGGGAACTTAACATACGTGTTTTTATTTTATCTCACTGTTGTATATCTAAGTACTTTTAATAAGCTAGCTTCTTACACCAACTTATACTGTTGAAGTTATCAGTCTTAATCATTATCATTCTTTTCACCTTTTACCTGAATTATATTTCTATGAATACTACTGAATCTTAATTTCAAGCACTATTGACAAATAAAAGTAATTATTACTGGTTTATTGATATTTTTCCCTCACACCATAAGCATAAAATAATCTTATTTTACTGCATGTCAAGATTATATTAATAAAATAACAATCAATTTAGTGAATGAAAAATTCAGTACAGTGCAACAGGACTCTAAGATAGTAACCATAGAATCATAGAATAGTTTGGGTTGGAAAGGACCTTCAAGATCATCTAGCTCCAACCCCCCTGCCATGGGCAGGGACGCCTCACACTAGACCAAGTTGCTCAAAGCCCTGTCTAGCCCGGCCTTGAAAGCTTCCAGGAATGTGGCACAACTTCCACAACTTCTCTGGGGAACCTGTTCTAATGCCTCACTGCCCTCTCAGTAAAGAACTTCTTCCTAATATATAATCTAAATGGATTAAGAGAAGCCCTTAAGCAGAAAGACTTGGGGGTGTTGGTTGATAAGAAGCTCAACATGAACTGCAGTGTGCGCTTGCAGCCCAGAAAGCCAATTGTATGCTGGACTGCCTCAAAAGGAGCGTGGCCAGAAGGTAAAGGAAGGTATTTCTGCCTATGCACTCTGCTCTCATGAGACTCCACCTGGAGTACTGCATTGAGCTCTGGGGCCCCCAATACAAGCGGGACATTTGGGTTTATAGAAATGGGCTTTAAATTGAACCTTTATTTATTTCAGGCACATTTAATTGCCATGGTCATTCAAAGATTACTGAAAGTTGCTCTGTGATGACATCAGCTGTTTCCCTGTCTGGGACAGTTTATCCCACTACTTCCTACTGCATTTTGCTGAAGACTCACTGAATTGACATTTTCTACCTTAAGTTTATGAAGTTCAAGCACTTGTGTTCTGTATTGTTTTTCTCCTTCTTGGCATAATGGATAATATAAGGGATTCACTTTTTTAAGAAATTGATCTATTTTTAGTCCTTTAGTTGCACACGTACTGCTGCATCAGCAAAGGAAATTTATCTGGGGAAATAAGTTGAAATAAAAGGCAAAGGGAACTTGGGAAAAGGGGAAATAGAGAGTGAAAACAAATTACTGCATAAGTGATAACCATTGAACTGATAACATATGTCCCTTGCTGAAACCAGTCTAAAACCTCTGTGACTGTGAGGTGTTCTTAGCTTTAGACAACATGAAAACTATTACATAGTGTTCCTTTTGAAGTGAAAATGATTTATCTTTTATATATGCACCTGAGAAATTTCTAATTAGGTTGTCCATTGTTTGACATGACTTGCTGATCAAGAAAGAGGATCACAACCACTTCAAATAGTAAGTGTCATTTAATGAGGTTAACATAACTGATCATCTCTGAATCACTTGGCAACTTTATCCAGTCTGATTAGGACAACCTTTTAGCATCCCAATCCAGAAAAGTAAAATAAAATAAAATAAAATAAAATATAAAATAAAATAAAATAAAATAAAATAAAATAAAATATATAAAATAAAATAAAATAAAATAAAATAAAATAAAAATATAATAAAAATACCAGTGTCGGTTTCTGTTGTCTGATGAACAACTTGGCTTGTTCCCTAAACAAGTAAATATTATTGTCATGGAAATACTGAACAGAAAAAGGCAGTCAAGCTGCAAATAAGCAATAATTCTGCTCTAGAGTATTTTCTTTAAAACATAGTTAGCTGAAAGCAAGATGTAATATAAATAAGCATTTTTCTATATTCTATCAAAAAGTTGTATAGAAGCTTTTTTTTTTCACTTAATCTAAAAATATCAAGATGCTGCAGATGTAACACTTCCCTTAGAATGTCTCTACATGGACTTCATGAATGCATGACTGGAGTCATACAGTCAAGACTTCAATCAACAGCATCTAACTTGGAAGCAACTTAAGGGAACTAAATAGTGTTACAGTACGTATGGCTCAATATATGTCTAAATTTTCATAGTCAACAATACTGATATGCAAGCTTGCTAGAATACACCATTAAAGACTAAAAAAATAGCTTTTGTATTTTTCTTTTAATTAAAAAATATCACTTCCGTATTATGTCAACAAATAATCTTCAGCCATTAAGAAATTCAGAAATTCTTTACAGCTTTTTCACAATGAAGAAATTGTTGCAAATTAAAAAGCAAATGAATTCTATAGCAGAATTTACAGTACTGAATCTGTTAGCAACATAAATTGCTTATTAGCTGCAAGAGATGCACTCAGTCCCAATATCCAGAATAGCTATAGTTTTGTACAGGCTCCAAAGGAGGCAAATACTGAGAGGTAGCCAGGCCAAGAACTCCCCCAGTTCTGAAAAGAAATAGAGTGACCCAGGGACCATCAATTCATATAAGCTTGGAACATGGATCGTGTTATTAACACATGTATAGCAGGTAGTTTTTCTAAGATTCATTTACCAAGGAACAAAGAAATTTGTGGGCGCAAGGAGTCTCATACATACTTTCTTTGTCATATGCAATTTAACTACAAGCCAATCACCTTACCTTATAAATATGACAGCCTAAGTGAGCCTTCTTTCAGCTTTCCCCTCCAAGCATCTCTCAAAGTTGCTTCTCAAGGCTGAGAGACCTTTCTACTAATGACAGATCTTTGGATGAATCTAATTTGAGTTGCCACTAAATTGCAACTGGACTGCAAGCCAGTGACTCTCTCTACTAGCTGGGATGCTGTCGAGGTTTAAGCCCAGCCTGCAACCCAGAACCATGCAGCAGCTCACCCACTCCCCCCACTTCGTCCCCCCGCTCCCAGAGGGATGGGAAGGAGAATCGAAAGAATGCAACTCCCACTGGCTAAGAACAGCCCAGTAACTAAGATATAGTACAAAACCACTGCTGCTACCACCAATAATAATGATAAGGGAAATAACAAGGAGAGAGAATTCAACCGCTCACCACCTGCCAACCGATACCCAGCCCGACCTGAGCAATGATATAGCCCTTCCGGGTAACTGCCCCCAGTTTATATACTGGGCATTATGTGCTGTGGTATGGAATACCTCTTTGGTTAGTTTGGGCCTGGTGTCCTGTCTCTGCTTCCTCCTGGCTTCCCTTCCTCTCAGAAGTTTAGGGGGAGGATGGTGGGGTGGTGGTGTTTTTCTCTGTTGTGGGCTTGTTATTTCTTCTTTTAAATATCATGTGTCATTGTCTGTTCTTATAAACCCAAGCCGTTATTATCATGAAGATTTTAAAGCTACAATATTGCACTGGGTCACACAGTATGAAGAGATTCGTATCACAAGCTATTGTCTTTCTCCAGCTATCACTAGTATTGGTATGTTTTGCTACAATGCAACTTCCAGAAAAATTTTTACTTCTTCTTTGACTCTGTGGAACAATGAAGCTGTTGCCCTATTAATATTTCATTTCACTTTATTTTCATTGTTCAGCACTTAAAAGGTATGAAGAATTTTATATTAATGGGATTTATTAATGGGATTTTTTTTTCTGGAGCAAAATGTATTTACAGATCCTGTTCATAACTAATGTGTTTCCTTTGCTGCATAAATAGATTGCTTATCAAACATTTGATAAGCTATTTTTTTGTCTGTTTTTAAGTCTCTTCAATTTTTTTTTTCAGCTGATGAGTTAGCTTGTGTGGGTCTCTGGGGGGTCTGACTTTCAAAATATTATAAATTAGGATAGCACAAAAAACTTTCTTTCCAGATACTTCCTAACTATTGATTCCCTCAGAGCTCCACTTAAAGCATGCTACTTAGATGTGGTTCCTTTTAATCACGATCACAAAGGTAAGTCTGACAACCTACTGCTAATCTGTTTAGTGTTTTTTTGAAAGCATCAAATAGTATACATTTTCATCAATCTGTCAAGGATTATTACATGTACATCTTTTAGTATGTCTGTACTTACCATTACTGACCTAGTCTGTATTATAAATGTAAGTTTTGATCAGATTAATTTTCCTCACACTTCTAATTATCCAAATAATTGTTATGATTCATAGGGGTTTTGCTTTGGTTTGATTTGGTTTTTGTTTTTTTGTTTTTCTCCTTTTGTATTTTCTTTCACAAACTTGAATTGGAGAAAAACCCAGAAATGCCTCCTCTTCTGTGTGGTATCATGATGTCTATTTGACATCAGCCACATGGCAATAGTATGAAATGATTCTGTTATCATAACTTACTGCACATTCAGGGCATTTTTTTTATTCTTGATAAATACTATCATGGTTTTTTTACTGGAAAAACCTTAATGCATGTTTGTGATTTAAGGGGTAAGCAGTTGAATCAGATCTCAAACATTCTCTTTTTTTCATTCTCATGGGGAAGACCATCCTTATTTAGCTGTAAAATCTCAAAAAAAACTTTTTAAAAATACGCAGGTGACTAAGAAAATGTCTGGGGAATCATTTTAACTTGTACCTCTACCAGTGAGAAAGAGAAAAAGCAACTTATAATTTTATTTAGCTAAATTCTTTATGAACAGCTTGAGGATCTCCCACAGATAGCCAACTGCAATAGCTTATAGACCTTCTGCAAGAGATAAAATAAGCCAACCAGGATAATGTAAAGGCAGACATATCATAGGTTTTTTGAGATCTTTTCCTCTAGTTCTGCTTTATTTATACTGTTTATGAAAGTAAATTACATGTCTGGAGTGCTGCTCTTGGAGCAAACTGATTCTCTATGGGGAAGAAGCCCATCAAAGCATTTTACTTTTATAGAAAACAGTTGAGCTTTAACTCAGGGGATGAGATCTGCAAGGTTAAGAAGCTTTGCTTTCTAAAAGAAGAATCAATATAAATTGAGAATAGTGACAAACAAGCCAAAATATATCAGGCACTGTGGAAATTACCAAGCACTGGCTTGGAATAAATAGGCATACCCAGAGTAGCTGTGTGTTTTGTGAACAGTGGCAAACTTTCTTTTTTAAACTATAAAAATCACAGGAGTAAAAAAGAATGGCAGCTCAGAATTATACTATTTCAAAAATTATACTCCTTGGCAAACCGTTCAGTGACATATCACAGATGTTAAAGGGTGCTGCACTTACTAAATGTTTTAAGATAAACTCTTACTTGTTATCTCTTTAGGTCCTCAGCTACTACAAGCTCATTATTAATTAGTCAGGTAAACCTTAATTCTTTTTTGAGGAGTAAGGGATATAGTAATAATAAATTACTTGAAGGGTTTGGATGAACATACATATATAATACATTCAATCTCTTCTCCTTTATGTGTAGAATTCAGTGTAAACATAAAAGAGTGCACATTCTGCCTAGCTCTTTTGCTTTGCATTCAGGGTGCTTGAGGAGTAGAATTCCATTGAAATCCTGAGTTAGGCTTGCAAAGGATTGTTAGATAAGGCTCTATTTAAACATAGCAAATAGTAATTAAATCTGCTTAGAATAGGAAAATCTTTGTAAAAAATATATAATGAACATTTTTTTTGTTTTAATAACTAGGGATTCCCGGTATCATGGCTTGGTTGGTGAAAAATCAGTCAGATTGTCACAGTATGTTAGCAGTTGCAAAAGCCATAGATGTTTTTTATCTCATATGCCTGCATTTCTACAGAACGGTAGTACAGCACAGAGGCATTCTGTCATTCCAGCTTTTTTCAAAGGCTCTCAAGGCGATGGTGCACAATCTTTGCCATAACAGATGGTCTTTAGCTTTAGTTTCCCACTTTGTGGAGCTGGTACCACACAGCTGAAGATTTGCCTTGAGCATGTCCTTACAAGACTTCATGGCCTACCTGTCAGCCAGTCACCATGCTTTTAATGGACATAAAAAAATGGCTTAAGGCATTCATGTTCTTTGTTTTGTGCCAGATGTCCAGAGCAGCAGAGCTGAGCCTGTAGGAATCTTGCTGTAATTTGAGCATTTGATGCTGATGTAACATAACTGTATCATAGACTGAGAAATTATTTGAAGACTAAACTTACTAAAATATATCAACTAGTTATTCTTTTTATCATTAAGATTCATTTAACATTTTAAAAGAAGAATAAAGATATATTCACCTATACTGAGCTATTCCTATTTTGAATAAGAGAACTTTATTTGTATAAATATTAGATATGCCACGCACACTTTTATTCAAATATCCATTTCTAGTGATAGTAAGAGGTAGATAACTTATGCATTTGATGCAGGGAGTAAAAGTATTACGGTATTAATTTAAAAATGTGTTGAATCAGATTTTTATACCAGCCCATAATGCCAGATTTTAGAGAATATTCTATCAATATTCCAGTTTTCTCTAGATGACCTGGATTAAAAAACTGTATTATGAAATTCCTACTCAAACTGAAATTAAACTCCAATTTTCTATTCTTTTATTTCTTCTAATTCAGTTGTTAAACAGTTGCTTTAGCAACTAACAATTCTAGCAACAGTGTACTGCCTTATTGTTTTATTATTCATTTCTGACAGTGTCGGGAACCTTAAAGGTTTAAAAAATCAGTGTAGTTGGAAGGAAGGCAGTTTTAATTTTAACACCTGATTTAATTAATTTCTGATTGTGACCATGTAGTATGCCGCAGGAGGTTGGGCAGGGTGCAGGATTCTTTCTGGACCTCAATAAGAAAAGCTTGACAGCAAGCAGAAAATCAGTATTGGGTTAATAATAAGGTGGAAATAAGAGGAAAAAGACAGCTAGTGAGTAAATCATGTGCCATTAAGTTGCTGAACCCTACTATTGCACGTCGGACAGAATCTGAATGAATTTCCATGGCAAACTGAAAAAATCCCATCCATGAAGAAGATCTCTATTGTGTGTTGTGAAGTCTTTTACCTTACACAAAAAATCCAAGCACCTTCTGACAGGCAGGAATGCTCTCACTTGCATGCTGCCCGCTACAGCATAGCACAGACCAGTATCAGGCATACTAGCGTGTTCCTTTACAGTAATGCACACATGGAGTTAAACAGCAGTTACTGATGTTATCATATGGGCTTCTCAAGGTATCCAATAGAGCAGACATAACTTGCCCAAAGTCACAAAGTCCTCAAATACAGTGTCTTCTGCAAGGTTCCCAAAACACCATAGATTGCAGAATAATCACATATTTGTCCTTCATGAGTCTCAAAATTGGTTATATGAGGATTTCCTTCATATTTTTCCCATTTTCTGAAATGAGACTGATCTGCCTGCAGTTCTGTGGATCCTCCTTCCTGTGGCTGACACATTTGTCTATTTCTAGGCTTGGGAGACCTCTGCAATTTACATAACCTTTCAGAGTTGACATACAGCCACCTCGCAATGGCATTGGCCTTTCTCTTCACCAGTTTTGGATGAAAATTTTCACCTGGTAGACTAGTGTATGTTCAATTTACACAAGTCATCCCTAACTCAATCCTCTTTTCTCATCAATAGCTCTCTTGTCCCTCAAACTTTGTGACTAGGTAGAAGACTTGGGAGGTCTGCAAGCAGACTTTGCTAGTAAAGACCAGGGCAAAGCAGGCACTAAGAATCTCCAACATTTTTGCTTCTTTTGTCTTTAGATTACTTGCTCTATCCAGCAATGGGACATTTCCCCTGGTCTTCCTTCTGCTGCTGACATACCTGTAGAAGCCTTCGTTGTTATACGTAACATACCCTTCCAGCTTCAGCTTCAGCAGAGTTTTAGCGGTAATTTCATCCTACATGTTTGAGGTTACATTTTAGTTCATTCTTGTTAGTCTGCCGCTGCTACACATCCACATGCATCAGTTTTGAGTTTTGATACAGGGAGGACTTACCGGTTTACCCAAGCTAGCCTTCTACCATCATAGAACAGGGTGAATCGTTTTTGTTATTAGAGTAACTTGTCTTCAAATGCTAACCAATTCTCCTGGGGTTCTTCATTTTTTAGAACTGGCATGCATGGGATCTTGATTGCCAATTCCCTGAACAGGCAGAAATCCACCCTCATAAAAGCAGGTGTCTTTGTTTAGGGCTTTAGATTACTTGCTCTCTTTAATTGAATATCTTAAAAATTGTGGAATCTCAAACCATCTTGTCTCATGCTAATTGCAACCAAGGTTCCATCTTCTCTATTTGTCTAGTATAAATTAATAAAGATGTTTAATGGGATTACACCAAGTATTGTCTTCTGGGGTACATCACTACTTACTGGCTTCCAAATAAACTTTATGTCACTGATTACAACCCTTTGGGCCTAGACTGGTCAATCTTACTGCTTATAGATGGTTCCACTGACTTTTTTTTGGTTTTGTGACAACTGGGGAAGAAGAATCTTAGAAAAGTTAAATTTCACAATAGGTATAAAGTTGTCTATATGTTGGTTAGGGCCTGTATTTATTTATTTTCTTATTCTTCACCAAAATCAATGTCAACTGTTTATTTTTCATATTTATTTTGAATTACTATGCTTCTAACAGTGCTCAAATTATCTGTAAATTTTCCAAATATTTATTGTTAGAACTTAGCCATATATCTTTAATAAACAACACTTCAGGCTGCTAGAAATTATTCAGAATAAATGTGTAAAATTTATTTTCTACTGGAAAAACAGCCTTAGTGTTTCACTTCCTTTTTCCACTGAAACTGCATGTGTCAACTGCATATACTGTCAATTGTGTAGACACATGCATAACTTCTCTCAGTGAAAAATTATGCATTTATACATGGGCTGTTTAAAGTAAAATCAAGTTTGTGCTGTTTTAAATCAACACTAGTTTTAAACTGTATTTTAGGAAATTTCTTGGGTAAAGTATAAAAACTTTGTATTTATGCATTTTTAAAAGTAGTAAATGGACATTCATGGCCATTGGAATACTTCTTTGCCACAAGGGAATTTTTCTATTTCCCTAAAAATATAATTTTACTTTGACCTTAGACATTAAATATTCCCTGTCAGTTTCTACATGAAAACTTGCTAGCTTATAAAATTTGCTTTCTTACCCTTAAGGTCCCTCTTTGATATCCATACCTGCTAATGTGGCTAGGAAAAAAAACAAGCCTCACAACAGGTATTTGAGGGAGGAAGGTGGGGAGTGAGTGACAGACAGCATGGCAGAGCTTAAACCACGACACTAAGGTACTGTGGACTTATGGAACAAAATCGTAGTTGCATATAATGAATAAATCATATGCATACTGCATAATTATTTTGCATTCCTAAGAATTCAAAGTTTCAGCAATTTTTTAAATACACTTGTACATTAGTATGGAGAAACTATTTTATCAAGTGAGTAGATATTAATGTTGCCAACATGTATTTTCTTTTTTATAATTTTTTATAAATATTTCTTATAATTTTAAGTTACTTTTAAAAACAGAGTAAACAATTTCAATGTTAAATCCATTTGGGAACAAATTGAACATTACAATTAAGAACTGCTAATTCAAACTTAATAGTTATTAGATGTCCTGTTGGTGTAAAGGGTTTTGGGCTAGGTCAGAACATCCTGGGATAGGCAGGAACATTCTGGGCTTGAGCATCCTGGAATATGCCAAAGCATCCTGGGCTCTCCCTGAACATAGAGGGGAGTAGCCAACCAGAGGGCAACACATAGTGGCCAATTGGAGGGTGGCAATGTTCAAATCCAGACAATCCTGCTAGTAGCGCTAGAACAAAAGGTGTAGCCTATATAAAACATGGAACCAACAGGAAGGAGGTCTCCAACAGTAAAGAAGTTTTCGGCATGAAACTCTTCTGGAGTCTGTGTCTTCAATCTCCACAATGTCCCTTCTTTTAGGCAAAGCTTTTTTTGAAAAAAAAACCAAAAACAACCCAAACCCAAAAAACAAACCAACAAACAACAAAAAAAACCCAGCTTAACTTATCACAGTCGCTGCATTATTTTTCAAGTAGCACCGCTGTTTCAAAATATTTAGTTACAAGACTGAAAAACATTAAATAATTTTTCCTCAGCCTAGACAAGCTGAAAAGCTGAAAATAAGAAAAATATTTAAGACCATTTAAGTAAAATTTAATGATTTAATGACACATAAAAAAGCAAGAATCAGATTTTAAAAATATTAAAAATTAGAAAGTGTTTTTTTAAGTTAATATACTTTTTTTTTAAAAAAAATCATTCAATACTAACAACTGTTGAAAAATTGTCAATATTCATCAACTTAATCATACTCTTTAAAATAATAGCTGAAAAACCCAAGTGATATGCCTTAACATACATTAATTTTGCATGCTTTTGAGATGCAATTAAATAAAGATATTGAATAGGATTATTAAACATTACCTGAAAGTCTCTTATTTCTTTATCAAAGAAAAAGTCTGTAATTCAAACCTTATACTGAAGAAAAGAACCTGACTTATTTATTCTTCAGAAAAAACTGTGACCGCATCTACTTAAAAAAAGACAGCATCTTCGGAAATGTCCTTGGGAGCATGTACAGCTGTTATTTCATCTTTCAAGAACATTGTTCTGAGGCTTTGGTCCTGCAAGCCAGTGGGGGGCTAGTGATATGAAGAAAGCCTGGCAGGATCATCTTCAAAACACTTTCGTAATTCTGTTACAAACTTAACCATAAAGAGTGATGTGATTTTACAGAGAACAGTGGAAAATTGTGTGTCACACTTCTAAACAGCTGAAGGCAGACTGCCAGCAAAAACTGTGATCAGAAATGTTTGACAGACTCAGTGGTTAGGCAAAATTTGCTAAACTGTGCTTGCTTCCTCCAGTGTTGTGTTTCAGCATTCATAAAGTGATGACGCAGAGGTGGCTGTGGGGGAGATTAAAAAAAATATGGAAAAAAGACAGTGAATTCTAACAACACAAAATGTAAGAGATTTTCTATACTTCCTTGTACAAGAAACAGACATTTAAATTTATACATATTTATTCTTGTGCTGTAATCATTATTGTGCGGAAAAGCTATTAGCAAATTAGCTAAATATTTCAGGTGAGCAACCTGGTTACCTTAACAATATCTTATAATAAAGAATTACATTTACAGATAAAACATTAAACCTTCTTCTTTCTTTTTTTTTAATAAAATTTATCTGCATATGCAATTAAAAAAAGAACCATAGTGCAGTACTGCCTGAAGTAGTCTAACCAGGGAAAGGCAAAATAATTTACTAATGCATTTTCATGTTACACAAGATGGCCTTGCACATCAGTTCTACAGAAGTATAAAGTTCTAGCAGATACCAGTGCACAGTGTACTCTGATGCCACCAGGCTGTCAAAGGGTGGGAGACTAAGAGTAGACTATCGTGGCCTGAACAAAATCACACCACCATTGAGTGCTGCCATACCAGACATGCAAGAACTTCAGTATGAACTGGAGTCAAAGGCAGCCAAGTGGTATGCTGCAATTGATATTGCCAATGCATTTTTCTGAATTCCTTTGGCAGCACAGTGCAGGCCACAGTTCACTTTGACTTGGAGGAGCATGCAGTGCACTTAGAACCGATTGCCCCAGGGGTGGAAACACAGACCTACCATTTGCCATGGACTGATCCAGACTGCATTGGAACAGGGGCAAGCTCCAGAACACCTGCAATACATTGATGACCTTATCGTGTGGGGTGATACAGCAGAAGAGGTCTTTGAGAAAGTGAGAAAAGTAACCCAAATCCTGCTGAAAGCCAGTTTTGCCATAAAGCAGAGTAAGGTCAAGGGACCTGCACAGGAGATACAATTTTTGGGAATAAAATTGCAAGATGGATGTCACCAGATCTCCACAGATGTGATCAACAAGATAACAGCAATGTCTCCACCAACTAATGAGAAAGAAATGCAAGCTTTCTTGGGTGCTGTGGGGTTCTGGAGAATGCACATCCCAAATTACAGTTTGATTGTAACCCCTCTCTATCATGTGACCCGGAAGAAGAATGATTTTGGATGGGGCCCTGAGCAACAACAAGCCTTTGAGCAAATTAAACGAGAGATAGTTCATGCAGTAGCCCTCAGATCAGTCTGGACTAGGCCAGATGTAAAAAATGGGCTCTACACCGCAGCCAGGGAGAATGGTCCCACCTGGAGCCTCAGGCAGAGGGGAGACGCGAGGTCGACCCCTCGGCTTTTGGAGTCGAGGATACAAAGGATCTGAGGCCAGCTATACCCCCCAACTGAAAAAGAGATACTGGCAGCCTATGAAGGGGTTCTAGCTGCCTCGGAAGTGATTGGCACTGAAGCACAGCTCCTCCTAGCACCCCAGTTGCCCGTGCTGGGCTGGATGTTCAAAGGCAGGGTCTCCTCTACACACCATGCAACCGATGCTACATGGAGTAAGT
>WYDI02016866.1:0-12613 GCA_009867235.2 Psittacus erithacus
GAAAGTTAGAAACACAGTGCTGCACCAGCCACTAAGAAGGAGAAAAAATGACTGCTACTGCTGAACCCAGGACAGGTATTAACCGCAATCTTTTTTGCACTGTAAGTGGAAGGAGGAAGATTATGTGCCAGGGATGCTGCTTTTGAACATGATTGAGACGCAGGTGTGTGCTCCCTGTGTCTTGCATGCCAACCTTATCCACATAGTGATAAACTTGAGCAGTTTGCATGCCTATAGCTCTTGTCCCCAAGAGTAGAAAGCATTTTTATCAATGGAGCATAATTAGCCAGGGCTCATACCTTTTTGTGGCCTTGTAGCTGTGTTTATCCAGTAGTTCCTTTGGACTGAATAACTTGGAAGGAAAACAGATCACTAACAGAAAGGCTTGTTCTGTTGCTGCTGAAGGCTAAAATCTTACCAGGGTGTAGCCCTTATACAAACAGTATAGCTAATATTGTGAGTTGTATGTTTTTAGTGTTAATAGTTACTTTATCATAGCATAGGTAATGTGTTTACATATAAAGGTGCTATACACAAATATTACTGTCCTAGCTTATAGTTTCTTTTCCTCTCCTTTGCCATTGCCCGGGATTTCTTAAGAGAACAAATGCATTAGCGTCTTGTCTGTTTGCCTGAAGGGCAGAGATGCAATGCCAGGTTTTGTGTGTGAGCTAGTGAAAGAAACAGTAAATGATAGAATATACTCCTTCTGCACAAACAGGAAATGAAACAGGAAATGGCAGGGGTTGGAGGGGGGTTGGGAGAAGGGCAGTTTGCAACTTCTATTAAAAAGGAGAAAAAAAAAATGTTTCTAAGAGGATTTCTTGCAGCCCTTGTGTAGCATTTCCCAAAAAATGGGTGGAAGCCTCCTGTGTTGTCTGGGGTTTTTTTCCACGCCTATGTGAGCTTGTTTCTTCTGTTTTATTCTGTACTTTTTGGATAATGCGCTTTATCAGAGAATGCCAAAACATTTAAAGACCAAAGGTGTAGTTTCACGAGCATTTCTTTCTGTGCCAGCATTGGCATGAGCTGCCCTGACCTTAGCTTCTTATTCCTGCCTTGCCCCTCAGTTGCACCACTGTAACTAGTTAATGTTCCAGGTGGCTGTGCAGCAAAGCAGGTTGTGGAATTTACCATCAGAAAAATATTATTTTTAACCTGGATCCATTCCCTGACCGGCCTCAGTGCTCAGCTGCACAAACAGTTGTGCCAGCACAGCTGAGGGATGAGGACTGCTTAAGCTGGTAGTGCAGTGGAAAAAGTGTTGTGAAACTATAGCCTGCGGCTTAATCTGTGTGTTATAGGTGTTTTGCTGGTACAGTTATGCTATGCTGGCAAAATATTCCTCACACAGATGCAGCTTTCATCAGTACACAGTTTATTTTGATTGTGGACTGGACAAAAGGATAATTGTGGGTTTTGCTGGGATACTTCTATGTTGTCAGAATACATAGTATATACAACACATGTTTGTGTATTCTGTATAAAAATTCTTTAAAAAAGTGATTTAAAAATGACTATGGATCATTTAAAAAAAATGGAAGAACTGTAAAATCAAGGCATCCTGTGTTTATGCTGTCTTCTGGGAACATGTGTGATGTTGAGATGGCTGCTTCTGTCTTTAACCACATTGGTATTCCTGAAGATGATGACGGATTAATAGAATTTATTTTTGAAGGTGAGGTCAAGAGGAAGTCTTACAAGAAATGAAATTCACAATTCTTGAATAGTTACACTAAGAAGCTAAAAAGTTGGAAGAAGAGGTTTAAGACTTCAGGAGCTAATGTGGTATTTCTTAAGAATTCCTTTTTTTGTTACTATACTTATAAAGGTGGTTATGTAGCTCTGGGTCCACTTGGGAAAGAAAACATCAATTTTTTTTGATTCTTTGTCCAGACACTTGGGCTTTCTTTTTACTTGTCAAGTTTCCTGCACCCATGCTATTTGATTCTTAAATTTTGTTTCCAGTTTGGTCCTTTTATCAGTTTAGGTGTTAATTTACTTCTCAGTCTCATGCTATAAAGGGAGGGGGTAGGGGTTGAAAGGCAAGTGTTCTCCCTTATTGGAATAGTTAAAAAGCTTGATTTTCTTTATGCTTTGCTTCTAAAATTTGTAATTCTGCATGATGCTACATGTGATCCACAGTGAAGAACAATTTAAGATTGTTGTTGCATTCCTTTGTATTCAGGTATCATTCAGATAAGGTGGGCTTCCTTCAGTCATGTTTGACTAATAGTCTATGTATAGGATTTTAAAAAAAATGTCACAGCATTTAAGGTTTTTATTCTCTGTAAGTTGATAAATACGTAAGGTCAGATGTAACTATAAAATGGTTTCATGGATTTAATTTGGTAATTAGTGTTTGGAATACCTTCTGCCCAATTTAACTTCTAAATATCAGCCTGGAATGCTTTAATACAGGGGCAGTAAGAAGTCTTAAGTTTTGAAACAAACCAGTATTCTAAGAGCCTTTATCAAACGTTACTTACAATCATGTAATATTAGCACTAAAAAATTACAAATCAATTGAGAAATGTACAGTAGTGTTCCAGTAGAGATTTGTGCCTTGCATATATCCTTAAGAGTTCACTGTCCCTGTGGCAACAGCTCGAACTGGAAAGTGTTTTCTAATTGTGCAAAGTTTAAGGTTTCATTAAAGTGGAGGAGGGTGTGGAGGAGCAGCTTCTAAACTTCTACATTTTGTGGTTTGGAAAGGAAATAAATCTGTTCTTTGTCAAGAGTTTTTTGCTGACTGCTTGTAGCTTTCCTAAGAGAAATTTTAATATGTGGGTAAACTTACTGATCTGCACAAGAGTGAAATTGCTAAAATCACTGATATTTGAGAAAATTATGCAATAGTACAGAAGCTATAAGGAAAACTCAGGCAGAATTTCTTCTAAAGTTGGTAAAAGGCATATAGGCAGCTCATTTCACTGTAATAGTAGTTTCTCTGCCTCTTGAAATTGTAAGAAAAAAAATTCTGACTTCTGGTGTTGTTTGTAAGGGACTTTTTTGTAAAATGTTATGAGAATAACATTCTTTTGTCTCATAAATTTGAGATACGAGGCATACTTTTTAAAAAGCAAGTTACAGTTATTGTAGTGTTAAGAGTAGTTTATTGTTAGATTAGTTTTAGTATGAAACATAGTAGAATATAATCTATTATATGCATTAATTTTACGATTAACCCAGGCCTAGGCGCATTTCATAGTTCTTCATTCTAAATTCATTTATGTGAAATGGCAGTGTTGATGGTAGATTTTGTTGTTCTAGAGTATGTTGGTCTGTGTTGTTTGTGAAGGAAACGGGCCTGTAACTTCTAGGGCTGGTGGTACTGGTATTTGCATTTAGTTTTGATTTGGCTAGAGCAATTGATCTTTTTCAGACTCACTGATGGTAAAAAGGGATTGAGTTGACTGTAGCTGAAACAATGAAGTAAATGTGGATATTCCAGAATATGTTTTGACGTTGTGAAATGGGATGGCTGTGGGTTTAGTAAGTTTTAAATAACTTATAATAACCTGAGTTGCATTATGATGAAGTCAGTGGATTCTGTGGAAGACTAGCTTTGTGTCTTTCTTGCTTCCTTGGATGCTGTGGCCCGTGTCACTAAGCCTCTCTTACAGGCACTAAAATTAGTCACATATTTTAAACGTATATAGCTCTCATTGATGTAAAAGAGCGCAGTGTGGTCAAAATTCATGTCACAAAGTCTTGAAAATTTGTCCAGGTGTGATTTAATTAGTTACTGTTACATACCAATCAACTGAGTTGCTGTATTTATCCCCTGTGGCTCCCAATGAAATGGTTAAGATGTCTTGGTCAGTCTTATTAATACTATTATTTAATAATAGAGGGTGCGAGGCCTCATCATCTGCAGACTGGGCTGGGGTCCAGGGATGCCTGGAATTTTATGCTGTTTGATTTCCTCCCTGGGTTCAATCACTAGAACTGTTCTTTTTTTTTAAACACGCATAAGGATACTTTGGCAGTGTTAGAATGAGGATATGACATTTACAATGGCAGATTACTGACTTCTTTACAACTTGAACATAGCTTTGAGTTAGGTAGTAAGATGTTTAAGCTCAAAGGAGGTGTAGTCTTTCAATATTATTTCATAGGCTGTTATCTTTGCTTTTTGTTCTGAGGACTTGTCATGTAATGACCAAACATGATTGCGTGTCTGTTGAGACTAATCAGTAGGATTTCTGGAAGATCGTAGGATAAGGGGAAGCCACAGCATTTCAAGGTATTTTTAATCATGAGTTGTTTACTTTTTTTTTCCCACATGAGGAATTAACTATGCACCTCATTTAAAATAACTAACCATTCATTTACAACATTGTGGTAACTTATTTCATGGAAAGTTTAGCAGTTTCCCTTCATTATTAGAAAAAAGCTGCTTTTCAAGGCAGTGGTAGGGAAATGAAATTTTAAAGTCCATCTGGAAAAGTTTGGGTTTGTTTGGGGCTTTTTTTGGTGGAGGGTTTTTTTTTTTTGTTTTTTTGTTGGTTTGAGGTTTTTTTGTGCTTTGGTTTTTTGTGTGTGTTTGCTTTTCATTTTTCCCTTAGTTTTATAATGACTGGTGCCAGTAATAACTCATAGTAGTCCTTCCTGGTATCTGTATGTTCCTTCACTCAAGGTTTACTATTCTTGCAGTCAGTAGATGGCCATACTGCATTTATCCTCAAAAGCCAGGCTAGATCTGCCAGCTGCTAGGACATGAAAAGATTTGGGGCTTGACAGTTTTTTCTGAGCCTCAGTATAAGATACTGAAAAAGGCTTTCCACTGTCTGTATTGGCATCTAAAACTTTCCTACTGTAAAAATACTATTAGCAGTGGCTTTGATTTTTTGCATTAAGAAGTTTGGCATTTTAAAATTTGAATTTCAGATATTTAAATGGGCTCTCTGTGTTGTCTAGAGAGGACATTTGTCTGGGCGAGAAAGAAGTCTTGCTCAAATAGAACTAAATTCCACTGAAACATGCAAACATTTAGTTAGTGGAGAAGGATCTAAAGGGCTATGGAAAAGAGTTGGGCCTCACATAAGCTACTGATTAAGGATCTCCATAGAGCCCAACAGTAGCAGATAAATACTTGGCACAGAAGCTTGAATTTAAGTTTGGCTCAGTGTCGCAAAATGCATTGAGGCTTATAATTTTTCCTATAGCTTTTCCTCATCCCGTATCCAACCCTATAACTTTCCTTTTTCTCTGCTTGTTTTTCCCCACTTCAGTTTTTTAAGTAGGCAGCTGTCAAACTGAGTGCTTTTTCTCCAAGTTCTGCAGGTTGTATATGTGTGTTCACAATCAGAAGTACATTTAAATGTTGAAAGTATAACTTTGAAACTAAAGGAAAAAGTATTTCTATACTAATTCTGGGTTTTTAGATAACTCTTTTTTTCATCATTTAGAATATAGTTGCTGATGCAAAAGCACCATAAAAGCTTATTTCAAACAGCAGCTGCGAATTTAAATGGGTTTCAAGGTACTTCCCAATGCGTCAGTCATCTTGGAGCATAGGAAAAGGGCTTTCAGGTTGAACATAAACACAGCCTGTGTGTCCCTATATTCCATGATTCTGTTCCTTCTATTCAGCACCTTGTGAGGGTCTGTCTGATGGTCTCGAGCCTGCCCACTGCAAGAAATGCTGACAAACCAGAGCAAGTTCAGCTGAGAGCAACTAAGATGGTTAGTGTTGTATGTGGAGAGGATGAGGAAACTTGGCATCCTTAATGTAGGGAAGAGAGGGCTGAAGGTGGACTTGTGTGTAGTTTTAAGTTGTTCTAATATGACTTACAGGCATGAAGGGGGGACGCATACTCTTCTCAGGTGGTGAGCAAAATGGCAAAAGATAAGTCATAGACTGCAACAGGGGATATCCCAATTAGACATAAGGAAAAAGTTCCTAGTGGGGGTGATTAAACTCTGGAGGAGGTTTTCCAGAAGTATAGTAGAATCTCCATCCTTGGGGATTTTCAGAATTTGTCTAGCCAGGGCCCTGTACATCTGGTTTAAACCTGAAGTTAGTCCTGCTTTGAAAAGGTGCTGGGAGCTGCTGAGCTCCAGAAGCTCACTTGCAGTCTAAATTTTTCAGCGATTCTCTGAAAATGGAGCTGTTTTTTCTTGCAGAGTATTCCAGAGTTGTAGGAATGTAGAAAGCACTCGTGGTCGATGCTGTTTTATCAGGGCTGCTGCTGGATTGAGATAGAGTAACCTTAGATAAAATAATTCCAGTCTGAGGCTGCATGAATCAAGACCAGCATTTCCTAGAATATACTCTCACATGTTTCTTAGAAATATTTTGGGGGTGTTTGTGGGTTTGTTTTTTTGTCTTGTTTTAGTTTTTTTTTTTAGGCAGTCACTGCTCTTAGGCACCTATTCTAGTTGTAGAACTGGTTTAATATATAATCCCAAAAGGAGAGAATAGGAGTGGAATACACAAATGGCTCCAGTGCTGGCTGCTAAAATAATATAATGGCTCATAACTCACTACTCAAATTCAGCTTTTGGTCAAGCCAGTCTCTGTAATTCAGATTCTTCATTACAGTTCTTAATTACAGTAATTTGTCAGCCTCTTTCAAAGCAGTTCAGGAGCAAACGAAGATATGTTCTCTTACTGAAGGTTTCAGTCTTTTCAACTTTCTCATGTAATTTCAACCTGAATCTCTAAGCACTTTATTAGTAGAGGAGTGTACAAGGTTGACTGTTGTTGTCCCACAATTAACTTGCAGTGGAGACCTCTCATTTTATAATGGTATTTCAAATCTTCTCACAGTGGAAGATGCACTTAATCTTATCCTCACAGCGAGTGAAAACAGCAATAGCAGACTTGTTGAGTATTCTTCATAGCAGTCTGGAAATAGAAGTTAATAAACCAGAATCAACTCAGAATGATTCTGTCCTTCCCTAAGGTAGCTTGTGCTTTGGACTGGTGCTGCAGGAGGCAGCTGACAGATCTAATAGTGTTAATGCTGGAACTTCATTATTTGCATCTGCAACAATGAGTGGCCTTTGCGCTTGATTTGAGAAGGTTCATAGAGATTTTGGGAGTGCGTATTTGGAGGATTTTTTTTCTGCTCAGTCTCCAAAAGCCAAGTAGGTTAGGTTGTTAATTTTGCAATTCCTTTGAAGAGTTGAAAACTCTTAGGTGGCTGACTAGCCAGCTTTTATTTGTATTGAAGCCAGGAGATTTCAGCAAAACTATTTTGAAGTAGGGTTTTTGGTAGTTTTGGTTTTAGCAGGTTTTTTTGTTTTGGGGGTTTTTTGGTTTTGTTTTTTCTTTTTTTTTTTTTTCTTGTTGCTGGGTTGTGGGGTTATTTGTTTTTTGGGGGGGGTTTTTTTGAGGGGAGGAGGTGATTTTGGGGGGTGGCTAGGGGTGTTTGATGAAAGGCCTTAAATAGTTTGTTTTAGTAAAACCTGAGATTATTATTTTGCATTACAATGTTCAAATGTTATTTAACAGTGGAGCACAAAAGTTGCAAGTCTTCAGGAAGGAACATGACAAATGTTACCTGTAGAGTCGTTAATCTGAATGACCACAATTCCCTTCTTAGTAACTAACTTAATTTTTTTCTTTTTCCTTGCACAACCTTTTCGCTGTAAATAATTTTCTTAATTTGGCAGCATGAATTGTAAGAAAAGTTGTGCTTTTGACACGTTACCTGACCAGTATCATTACCATCCTGGACCAGTGATTTAAGTTACTTTATTATGTTTAGATTATTTTAATCTGTGTGATTGAAATTTTTTGTTCTCGAAATATTTATATATAAAATCCACTTATTGCACACGGAGCAGGGAACTGAGAGCGCTTTCTGGAAGGAGTACTAAAGGGTATACTTGGAGTTACTCTTAAACTTTCCTTGTGGCTTTTTTGACACATGCATTCACTACTTGGTGAATGCCAGAGAAAGTGTAATTTGATTGTTGAGCCATGTTTGGTAAATACTAGTTTTGGGGGGGTAGCCTGTTCTGTCTCTAGGGGAAAAGCTCACTGCCAGAATCTAAAAGCTTTCTCTTTTATTTGGTTATTTTTGTGCTCTAGGCTACTAAAATACAGATACATGTTACTTGTGACACTAACAGTATATTTGCTCTAGTTGTAGCTTGGTCTATAAGTTTTCAAACTATACTTTTGTTGAATTCTGGCTAAATAGTTACTTTAAGAAAATACCTTAATAAATTAATTTGCAAAGCTTTCTGTAACATATGATCAGTAAAACATTAAAGTCCAGTGTGATGCCCATAGCTTGCTGGTGCTTGTAACTGAATACTTCATTAAGTCTGGTATATACAAAATAGAAGTATTTTGTTCTGTTGTTTCATGCTTTCCTTAAAGGCCAAAATCTATTTCCAGTTTCTCTGTAAATGGGGTATTTAAAAAACTATATTAGCTAGTCTTCTACACATAATTTTACTATGGATAAGGTTGAAAACACTAACTGAAAGCTCTTCAGGAGTTAAATTTTGTTTTCCTCCATTTGGATTGTTAATGAGAATAAAGTACCTAACTTGCTAGACATACTTCTAAAAAACATTCCAAAAGCTTATTTCTTTGGCACTAAATAATATTTTTGTCACTTGGGGAAGAACGTCAGGGAAGAAGGCAAGCACTAGCTTTCTGTGAAATAATTTTTCATCTTCAGATCATAGTCCTGAGAATGGTAGAAGTTGCGCCCACTAAAATCAGCCTGTATTGCTCGAGTTGGCATATATCTTGTTTGATATAACAAGAGTGATAGTTTCACAGTTTAATCTTAATTGACTGGTTAATTAATGGTACTGAGTTACTAATGAAAGTTAAACATCTTAAACTTCATTTATATCTTCATTGAAACGCAAAGGAAAAAAATTTAGTTTGTTACAATGAAGGCTTAAACTGTAGATGTGATTTCAGTAGCTTGAAAAGCAAAATTACCTACATTACGTGCATGGTAAGGGCTATACATGTAGACTACTAGAAAGAAGTTGTGTCATGACTGTATGTGACAACTGGGAGGAGGTAAACCAGCTTGTTCCTTCCTCTTCTAATGTAGTGCGCTAGAACAGTCTAAACACACAGCCTCTGGTTGGTGATGATTCATTTTAATGCTTTGAGCAATGCCTATCATGTAAGTGGGGTCAAAAATTCCATCACCAAAGCTTCAAACTGCGCTTGCATGTGGCATGTAACAGACATTTTTACATACAGATAACTGATCATCCTGTATAGGAAAGAAAACTGAAGACGAAGTGATAAATTTATTTTGCTCGTAAATAATACGGTTTGTAGCTTAGACTTGCTCAAAATACTATTGCTCAAGCAATCCTTGGTATGTTTTTGCTTTTCTGTAAGCAGATAACCCCTCTAAAGCCAGTAGTACCTCTCAGGAATTTTTCACTCCCTATACTTGTGTTTTGAGTGGTGTTTTGTATAAACCAGGCATTCTCAAAGTATACTGTGAATCACCATGAAATGCTACATGACCCTGGATTCAGCAAGCTGAGGCGGGGGAGGGGGTGGGGTATGTACATTGTATACCAGTGCTGACAGTTCCTGGTTGTATGACAGCCGCAGAAATTAGAGCCTTTGTGTAAGTCTTTGCAAAATGTTAGTGTTCTTCTTGAAGTGCCTGCTTAGCATATGGGGAATTGGAGATTTTGACCCTATGACCTGGAAAAATCCTTGTTGTTTCACAAGTTAGAATTGCTGCTGTGTTTTAAAATGAGATCAGCAAAGAGACTATGTTGATAAGCCTGGAAAATATCATCGTTCAGAAGTGTAGCATTTTGCCTAGTGCAATACAAAAGAAAGATGATGAATGAGCTGCAGTATGATAAGAAGAGAGAAATTGTCTCTTTGGTTGTGTTCCAGTGTGTTAAAATCAGAGTGTGCAATTCTGTTCTTGGCATTACTGTGGAGTTATTGCGTGATGTTAGGCAGGACTTCAGTGATGTGTGTGCGAATACGTCACATGCCTTACTTGTGATGTTGCTCATCTTTTTTATTCTTTCTAACTTCCCAGTACTTATTATTTTTTTTTCTTTCTTCCCAAAAGTGATGTTATTTTATGTGGATGTGTATTTCAATGTCTTTATTGAGTTAAGTCACTGTCAGTACAGTCTACAGTAGGTGTATCAGCTGTCAAACACTACAGAGTAATTTAGTATACAAATGAAAACTAATTAAAATTGAGATCTATTTAAAATAGGTACTATTTCTAGAGTTTGGCTGTTATAATGTGACTGAAGCACCTTTAAATTCAGAGTATCACAGCTAGATTTAATTTGCTTTTGGCACATTCATGCATTTTTGAGGCCTTTTATTCAGTTATTGCATTGGTGTGGCTTTTCATTTGTAGACTATGATGAACAGTATGTAACATGGCTGCGAGAGTGAAGACCCAACAGGAATATTCCTTATAGCAATTTTATTGTTCATAATGGCCTTATTGTAACAAGAAATTAGAATTTTCAAGACTTTTATTGGACTTGTTCTAATGTGCCTATTGTCAGGAGCTCATTTTTAAAATTTGGTAATGAGACTTCCTCAAGCTAGAGACCTCTCTTGTTTGCCTTGTGAAATGTTAGTAAATCTCACTGATTGAGTTAGAAACTCAAGAAAATAAGTATCCCTCCTATTTACACAGATTGAGAAGATCTTGACAGGGTGTCATGACAACTGCATTCAAAAGCATTAGCATTAGTGTTGCTCTTGCTGCAGTGGTAACAACCCTTGGAGCAATTGAGTAAGTGAAGGATGGAGAGATCTCTTAACTGGTTGACTCTATTCTGGGAACATTACAAATAGAAGATTCTTGTAAGTCTTTGAGCAGAGGCTGTAGTTCCCTCCAAATCAGTTTTCCAGACAAAGCTTTTTTATTCTTCCAGTTTCTGCTTATAGCAAGAGTTAGTCTTACATCCTGTTTCCTTGTACCCTTATATAGTTACCCTTATGTTTCATCCTCAGTAAGAGGATTGAACTGTCAACCTTTAGGTAAGCACTTTCCACTCTCACTGGTAACTTGCACGAGGCTGTACTAACACCTTCTGAATTTATTTCAGCAGTTTGTCTAAACCACAGCTGAAGTTACCCACTTGCCTGGTTGCCATGGTTTAAGCCCAGCTGTAACTCACTCAGTCGCTCTCTCACTCCCCTGCTTCCTCCCTCCTGCTCCTGGAGGGATCGGGAGGAGAATCAAAGGAATGTAACTCCCTTGCGTTGAGATAAGAACAGTCCAGTAGCTAAGGTATAACACAAACCACTGCTGCTACCACCGATGGTAATAACGATAAGGGAAATAACAAGGTAAGAGAATACAACTGCTCACCACCCACCGACTGATACCCAGCCCGACCGAGCAGTGGCATGACGTGCTGTGGTATGGAATACCTCTTTGGCTAGTTTGGGTCAGGTGTCCTGTCTCTGCTTCCTCCCTGGCAGAGCATGAGGCTCAGAAAGTTCTTGGTCAGTCTAAACATTACTAAGCAGCAGCTAGAAACATTGGTGTTACCAGCACTGTTCCTAGGCAGAAAGTCAAAAACACAGCACTGCACCAGCTACTAAAGATAAAAATTACTGCTACTGCTGAACCCAGGACACTGGTTTACTCAGATTCAAGAGATATAAAGGTAATGGGGAAAAGAGAAATCAAGACTATACTTGTGGAAGGTGAACATCTTCAAGATGAGAATATGTAAGTTTTGATTTGAATTTTAAAGAAGTGGAGAAATTGTCAAAGGTGCAACTAGTCTTAAATTTGAAATGTGTGCTCAACTTTGTTTCTATAAGTTATATAATTTCTATAAATTATCTAATAAGGTGAGATTTAACAAAAAAAAAAAAGAAAAAAGATGTGTAAGAAGGGAATAATAAGTCATAGCTTACATTTTGGAGGTCAGTGAAGACACATTTTATATAGCTTCTTGGCTTTTCTCTCTTCTTCCATTCCTCAGAGCCCTGTGCTGGCTAAGTCAGTTTCTTAAAGATGAGACCAGGTTTTGGTGGAGTAGGACTTTCAGATCTTTGCTTCCTGTATCTGTTTCGTGACAGAGGACACCACTGGCTTGCTGGGCCATGCTGCAGTTGCCAGCTCCTGCTGAAGTGAGTCACCGTCTAGACTGGGGTTGCACAACTAAGGAAGCAGAAATTTAAGTTAAAAAGTTTTAAAAAAAAAAAAAAAAAAAGACTGACTTAATGAAATTGGGGAAATAATTAGAAAAACTTCCTCACAAACACAGGAAATAGCCCGTACATTATTTGTATGCCTAAGAGAGCCACAAGTAGCTTCTAATTTTTTTCCCATAAGTTAATGTTTTTAATCAAAGCAGCAAGAAAGCTTGATCATAGAATCATAGAATAGTTAGGGTAGGAAAGGAACTTAAGATCATCTAGTTCCAACCCCCCTGCCATGGGCAGACACTCCTCGCACTAAACCGTGTCACACAGGGCTCTGTCCAGCCTGGCCTTGAACACTGCCAGGGATGGAGCATTCACAGCTTCCCTGGGCAACCCATTCAGGTGTCTCACCACTATTACCATGAAGAACTTCTTTCTTATATCCAGTCTAAACTTCCCCTGTTTAAGTTTGAACCCATTACCCCTTGTCCTGTCACTACAGTCCCTAATGAA
>WYDI02016870.1:0-16574 GCA_009867235.2 Psittacus erithacus
TCAGCACCCTCACAGGGAAGAGCTTCTGCCTAAGAGCTCATCTCAGTCTTCCCTCTGGCAGGTTCAAGCCATTCCCCTTGGCCTGGCCCTACAGGCCCTTGTCCCAAGCCCCTTTCCAGGTTTCACAGCAGCCACCAGCACCTTGGGGTCTCAGTGGCACAAGGATAAAGGAGTTCATTGCAGCCCCCCACCTCACTGCTTCCCAACACCATCCAGCCCCAAGGCATCTCCTTCCCCACATGTTCTTTGTCCAGCTTGTGGCCCTGCCTCTCCCCCTTGGCTTTTTTCCCTTTCATTTAATAAACCTGGCACTTGGTGGAGAATTTTCCCATTAAACACCCAGCCCCACCTCAGTGACTTTCATTTTGGGTCTTAATCAACCCACTGGAAAAAATGTCAATTATTACCTACATGAGCATGTGCTACCGCAGGCGGCAGGGGCAGGAGGTGCTCATCCGGCACCACACACACAACCTGTGTGCCCTCGAGGATGGTGAATGCACAAACTGCAACAGGCAAAAACCCACCCTGTGATGGGCATTTGCTGCCTCCATCCCTTCCCCAGCAGTGCGTGGGCTCTCTGGGCTGCAGGTCACTGCTACCTATGTACCTCAATGGCTCTTTCCTGGCTGCATCCATGATACTGTGGCACCAGTGGCCTCACAGCAAGCACTGGAGTGGGGCTGGAGCAGGGCAAAGACCTGTTTTGGGGTACAGGATGGGTCACAGAGCAGAGCCCCTCAACCTTTTGCTAGTGGGGAAATAGAGGACATCTGGGTGGGTTGCACCCAAACGCACCACAGCACTGCCCCAGAAGGACCTGGGTTCTCTCCTTTACGCAGACCCCCCCATCCCCAATGGATAACCGTGGCTCAGCTCACCATGTCCAGACCCCCAACTCCCTCCTCGCCATCCCCAGCCCCACTATGCAGCACATCAGGCTGGTTGCAAGGGGGCTGTTTGCCACCAGCTCCTCTGAAGGAAGGCGAGTGCTTCCCCAGCAGCGCCGCGCCGGGAAGCTGATACTCCCCGAGAACATTGCCTCATACCATCCGTGCGTGCCTGGCATGGGGAGAAGCACTGGGGAGCTGCAAGAGACATCCAGAATTGAATGTACTGTCTGCAGCAGCGCCGGGGCAGCAGCCTGCGGGAAGCGCCTGCCATGTGTCATGGAAGAAACTGCAGAGGAAAGAGTTGTGTGAGGATAGCGGGAGCTGCACCACGGGAGCAGGCTGTGCCATCCCTGCGGCTCCACGGGCTTCGTGCAGCTTGGGTTGGGACTGCCTCTTCATCCATGTGGGATGACACCTCCTCTTCCTTGTCCCACGGACGGGATGGTGCTCCCAGCCCAAGGATGCTGTGACGGGATCCCAGATGCTCTCTGCAGCCGATGTGGCCCCAGGCATCTTGTGCTGTACCTGGGGCAGGGAGCAGAGCTGCATCCCAGCAGGCAGGGAGTGCAGGCAGCAGCTCATGGGCAGGCCACTGCCGTCTGGGTGCTGGGGCGGCCCCGGCAGCCAGCTGGTCTCTGCTTTGATGTGGAGTCCCTCTGGCTCCACACAATGCAACCGGCTCGGGCTGCAGACCGCGGCGGGAGTGAAGCAAGCGTGATTGATGGGCTTGTTTTGTTCCTCCACTCCTGTCCCAGGCCATTCACATCTGACGTCCTCCAAGAGCGAAGGGGGGAATGGCAGCATCCACACAGGCTGCAGGGATGGTGGTGGTAAGGGGCAGTGGGTCAGGGGACCAGGTTTGAGCCCTCCGTGCCTCAGTTTTCCCCCACTACTGCCCCTTAGGAAGGTGTTGATGCCTCTGCATGAAACTTAATGAAACCCATGAAATTACCCCCTGAGGATCCCAGTCATAGAATGGGTTGGGTTGGAAAGGACCTGAAGATCATCCAGTTCCAACCCCCAGCCATGGGCAGGGACATTGTGTTGGCCATCCCCTGAACTAAGGCAGCAACAGGAGCACAGGACCTCGGCCAAGGGTGAAGCTCGTTGGGACTCAAGCGCTTTGACCTCCCAAAAATTGCATTCAGCTCCATGTAGCTGATGAGTCACGGCTGTGTTTGCGCACCGCGCTCCCTGCGAGCGAGGCTTCCACCGCAGAGCTAACAGGCTTTTCTGGGAAGCACTGGGGTTCTGCGCTTCCTAATTATCTTCAAACCCTATTGGCAGCCTCCCTCCAACAGGGATTATTCCTGCTCGAAGCAGCACTCGAGCGTGTTCGGATCCTGAAAGCGCTAATTGACTTTCTGTTTGGCCTCACTGCTGGGAGCTTGCTCTTTCGCAGCCCCAGTCCCTCCTCCTGCTACTGCAGTGAACCCGCCCGCATGTGGTTTGAATTTCTTTCCCAGAGAAAAACCCTCTTTCTCCTGCCTCGGTGTCATCTTTCCCTGGAATTAAATTTGGGAGAAACGAAGAGGAGGCCAAATGTTCATGGAGTGACTACCTCCCTGCTCAAGGCAGTGACAGCACCGCAATGAATGTGAGGGGTGAAACCCATTGCAGGAGCCACCGATGCTCTTTCCCACCCAACGCATGGTGATTTTGGTCACCTTCAGGTGGCTCCTCACATGCCATGAGCCCCAGGCTGTTCAGCAGAGCATGGAGGAAGCTGTCCCAGCTCCAGCTCTCCCTCTCTGCAGTGGGGGATCCCTTCCTTCTATGCATGTATGTGCTGCGAATGCGCTGCCTGCACAGAGCAGTGCGGGCAGCCTGGTAGGAAACACCAGGAGGAAACACCTCTAGCATCCAGTGCTGCTCACCCCAGGTGAGGCGATGCTCATGGATTTTCACATCCATGGGGAAGGAGCAACAGCGAGCTGAGCGATGATGCTATTCAACAGCAGCAGCCTGCAGCACCTGAACGTCAGCCAGGGATTATCCACGGCTCCTCTTTGGCTTCCCTGCGTGCCCCAGGTCATCCAGCACGGCACGGCACAGGGCTGAGCCAGTTGCCCTGTCCATACTGGCTGCCATTCCCAGTATGGAGGGCTCGCGGGCTGCCAGCGGGGCGGGCGATTGGGAAATCTGTTTCCTCTTGTGCTCATTACAACACCGCAGTGGGCGCATCCACCGGGAGCAGTGAGGCAGCGGGAAAGTATGAAGGTCAGGGGAGGCTGTGGTTTGCGTGACGGAGGTGACCGCAGCTGATGCATCCCTCTACCTGCTCCAAGCACCACCGCCCTCCCCTGGGACATCTCCATGAGATACGTGGCCACATGGATCCTGTTCCTGGGTGAACGTAGGAAAAGCGCCACGTGCTACTTCCCCTGTACTTCAATGGGCAGGAGGCTTGGTGCAAGAGCTGGGCATCCATCCCCATGGACGCATGGGTGCTGGTGGCCCTGGGGGCTTCACTTAGCTCTCATAGCATCATTCCTGCTCCGGCTTTGCTCCAGTAGCCCACAGAGAGGACATGGCTGCTCCGACGACAGCACAATGTGCCTGGCAGCCGACATGACGTGCTTGCCTCCCAGCACGAATGAGCTCGCCAATCCCCATCACCTCCCTAATAACTTGGCCACCGCATCCCAGCCAGGGCTGTGCCCTCCACTGCCTCCCACGTAGCTCGCAGGCCTCTGACTTCCATTGGGGGAGCTGCTTTCATGTGGCCACCGGGTTTCATCATCAGCGAGCCACTGGGTGAGTGAGGCGCTGGAGTCAACAGGGAGCAGGCGGCGCGGGCAGTGGGAAGGCAGCTTTGATGTAGCAGCAGCCAGTGCTGGGGCTGCGGGCTCAGGTACAGCAGAGCCCAGCACCCAGGAAAGACCATAGTGAGGGGATGTGTGGGCACATCCTGCTTTACCCTGCTCTATGCCTTCAGAGGCTCAGGCCAAAATTCACTCATTTGTGGTCCGGGGTAGTCAGCACCATATGGGGAAGGGAAGATAAATGAAGGGGTGGTGAGGGCTCAGGAGGACAAGCTGGTGGTTGGATGGGAGCATGTGGTTATGGGCGAGACTGTGGACGGCTTGAGTAGTGGGATGGCAGCAAGCTGGATGGAAAACAGAGGCTCAGTAAGCACTCGGCACAGCTTCTGTGTGACCCTGATGCCTCTCACCCACGGAGGCTCCTGTGGTTGCCAATCCCAAACATCCACACGCTCCTGCATCTGCAGCAGCTACGCAGGCGGGCAGGAGAAGCCCGTTTGCAGCGCTGGGATACAGGGTTTAGGGCCAGGTTTCTGGAGGGAGCCCCACGATAGCACATCCTCGGGAAGGGGCATTCGGAGGCAGCTCCCGGTCCCTGCATCACCCCCCCACCAGGGCCGGGCTGTGCCGGGAAAGTGAAACGTAGAAATGTGGATGCCATCAAAGCCTGCAACTGCGGCCGCAGCCCGTTGGGAGCAAGCCGTGGGGCGGAAGCACCGCGTGCTGCTGTGAATCACAAGCTCAGCGCTGGAGGGGCTGGGGCTGAGGCATTTCCTGCTGCTCTCATCGCACATCCCCATCCAACGCCTCCCGTGCGGAAATCCCGGCCCTGCGAAAGCCAGCGGTGCCTTCCCTGCTGATGCCTTCCTGCTGATCTCTTCCTGCTGATGCCTTCCTGCTGATCTCTTCCTGCTGATGCCTTCCTGCCGGTCCTTTCCTGCTGATCCTTTCCTGCCAATCCCTTCCTGCTGATCCCTTCCTGCTGATCCTTTCCTGACAATCCCTTCCTGCTGATCCCTTCCTGCTGATCCTTTCCTGCCAATCCCTTCCTGCTGATCCCTTCCTGCTGATCCCTTCCTGCCGATCCCTTCCTGCCCATCCTTTCCTGCCGATGCCTTCCTGCCGGTCCTTTCCTGTCAATCCCTTCCTGCTGATCCCTTCCTGCCGGTCCTTTCCTGCCGGTCCTTTCCTGTCAATCCCTTCCTGCTGATCCCTTCCTGCCGGTCCTTTCCTGCCGATCCCTTCCTGCTGATCCTTTCCTGCTGATCCCTTCCTGCCGATGCCTTCCTGCCAGTCCCTTCCTGCTGATCCCTTCCTGCCCATCCTTTCCTGCCGATCCCTTCCTGCCCATCCTTTCCTGCCGATGCCTTCCTGCGGGTCCTTTCCTGCCGGTCCTTTCCTGTCAATCCCTTCCTGCTGATCCTTTCCTGCCGATCCCTTCCTGCCGATGCCTTCCTGCCAGTCCCTTCCTGCTGATCCCTTCCTGCCCATCCTTTCTTGCCGATGCCTTCCTGCCGGTCCTTTCCTGTCAATCCCTTCCTGCTGATCCCTTCCTGCCGGTTCCTTCCTGCTGATCCCTTCCTGCCCATCCTTTCCTGCTGATGCCTTCCTGCTGGTCCTTTCCTGCTGGTCCTTTCCTGCCGGTCCTTTCCTGCCAGTCCCTTCCTGCTGATCCCTTCCTGCCCATCCTTTCCTGCCGATGCCTTCCTGCCGGTCCTTTCCTGCCGGTCCTTTCCTGTCGATCCCCTCCTGCCGATCCCTTCCTGCCGGTCCCTTCCTGCTGATCCCCTCCTGCCCATCCTTTCCTGCCGATGCCTTCCTGCCGGTCCTTTCCTGCTGATCCCTTCCTGCCGATCCCTTCCTGCTGATCCCCTCCTGCCCATCCTTTCCTGCCGATGCCTTCCTGCCGATCCCCTCCTGCCGATCCCTTCCTGCCGATCCCGGCCCGGCTCACTCAGCTTCCCAGCCACAGCCACCCTCTGCGGTGCCATGGGGATCTGCCAGGCTGCGGTCGATGGTTCAGCATCAGTGACTGCTCGAGGGGGAAATGGAAAGAGCGACAGCGCGAGTTAATTAATTGACGCATAATGAAGTCAAGATGAGCATCCCCAAGGAGCTGGGCTGGGAAAGCAGCAGATGCAGACGGTGTTACCCAGCCCCAGCCTCCCGCCTGCCACGCCAGGACTCAGCCTCCGGTCCAGGGGCAGGAAAATGAATCAACTTTCAGTGGCAATTGAACAGGATTTAGGGGTCACAACACCGTAGCGCACAGAACGGAGCTGCGGCAGGGATGAAACGCACCCATCCATGCGGTGGTTTAGGCCTTATGGTCCCGGCGGGCAGTCTCGCTATGGCACCGCACACGTTTATAACGTCTGGCGCGTTCATAGCTGTGGAGCAAGAGCCGGGGCAGGAGGAAGAGACCTCACACTCCACCGGGATAACCCCTGTTCGTCCCCGCTGTGGCCGCAGCCCCAGCCAGGCCCCGGCGAGAGGCGGCCCTGGGCCTGGCACAGGGGACGGGGGCCCTCTAGTGAGGGCCGGCCCGGCTCCGCCCCGCCCCGCCTCGCAGGCTGCTCCGCACCGGGCCCGGCGCGGCCATGGCGGGGCTGGAGCTGCTCTACGCCTCAGCCAGGGCCGTCATCTCCCGCCCGCAGGACGCGCTGCTCTGCGGCGTCCACTGGGAGCTGGTCCGGCACGGCTACCACTGTCTCGGCGCCGGCGACCAGGTAGGGCCGCCCCGGCCGCCTCTGCTGTGTAGGCCGCGTAGGCCGCGGGTGATCCCCGGCCTTTCCTAGCGCAGCTCGCCGGCGCCGTGCGGCCGAGCCCGGCGCCTGCTGCCGGGGGGTGTGGGGCGTGCGGCGCCGGGAGTTTTGGGGGTACCGTAGCCCGGTACGGGGTCTGAGGGGCTTCAGTGCTGTTGGGGGCTGCGGGGGTCTCCCGGTGCTGCGGGAGGCGTTGGGAGGGCCTGGAGATAGTGGGGTCAGTGTGGTGCTGGGGGAGCTTGGTGCTGAGGGGGAGCCCCGTAACCAAAAGGGGGTCTGGTACAGTACTGGGGAGGGAATGTGGTACCCGGTGGGTTCCCAGCGCTGGGGGGCTGCTGTTATACCAGGAATAACTGGTGTAACTGATATAACAGGAATTTCCTGGTGTTATAACAGGAAAGGGGCTGGTCTGGTGCAGGGTCCTTGTTGCCTTGTCCTGCTCAGCAAAGGCTGGTTCTATCCTGCCTGTTCCAGCACAGGGGCCCTGCTGGGAGGCTGGCAAGAAGACAGGGCTAGCCCATAGGACATGAAGTCCTGCTCCTGCAGTTAAAACCTGGCAGGCACTGAGAGATCCCCTCCTGGAGCCCCTCCTGTGCAGCCCTGCAGTGTGCTGGGCTCGTGGGCAGGGTCTCAGCAGCTCCTCTGTTCTCTTGTAGCCAGGTCCTGATGAAAAGAAGTCGGAGCTGTTGCCTGCTGGCTGGGAAGCCAACAAGGAGCTGTATACGCTGCGCTACAAGTCCATGGACGATGCCCGTGAGCTGCTGCTCAAAGCCATCATGGTGGAAGACAGCATGATCCTCAACGTCATGGTGAGCACCCACGCTGGCCCCTGCGGGTCTGGGGTCCTTGGGGAGCAGCGGCTGCAAAGAACAGCAGGGTCTGTTTCTGTAATTGTTGTTATTTGCTGTACCTTGCAATGGTGTTTGTCCCTTGGGATGGAGCAGACCCAGAGGGTGTTAGGGGTTGATGGTGCAGTAGCAGGTGTGGTGCAGCGTGAAGCTGCTCACCCATGTCAGGGCAGCGATGTAGTTTGCCTTGCACACTCTGGCCCAGGAGTTGCTCCTTCTCTATCCCTTTCCCAGCCCAGGACTCATTCCCAGCTCTGCCGAGCTGCTGACTCTGCTTTTCCTGTCTTTTGCCAGGACCGCAGTTCTCAGAAGGTGGCAGATGTGACCTTGGCAGTGGCCGACTACATCAACGCAGAGCACCTGGATGATTTCCACAAGTAATCTTGGCTCCCTGGTATTTTCTGCAGGAGAAAGGGCCCACAGCATGGGCAGGGGGGCAGAGATAGGGTTAGGAGGAGCCTGGAGGACTTTTTTCCCCAGTACAAACCCAGGGGCAGGCCAGCCAGTGCTGCAGTGCAGCCAGAGCTCCCTCCCCTGCCTCCCTCTGCACTGCTGGCAGGGATAGTGGGACCATGGGCCAGCCCAGCCCAGCTCTTTTATTTCCAGAGCACTACCAGGCTGTCCTGCCTCCTCCCTGCAGGGTGTACAGGAACGCCGAGGAGCTGAGGACAAGGATTGCTTCGGGCATCATCACTCCCCTCGGGGCCCCTGCAGAAAAGGCCAAGAAGGAGCCTGAAAAGAAGGATCCTGAGTCACCCCGGGATTATGATCCCCTCAGGATCCCTCCCCACCACCCAGCAGGAATGAGAGCACCAACCCGGTGAGTGAAGAACATGTGGCTGCTAATGGTCCTGTGTTAGATGGGAGATGGTCCTGGCACAGCTCTGCAAACCACACCTCTGGTCCCTGTTCTGCACACATGGGATGGGGAGCATCCAGCCAGTTTCAGCCTTGTTAGCTGAATGCTCCCCCACAAGTTGTTGTCCCCTTTGGCTGGAAGTCAGAGACACTGGGGTGGCTCTGCCATCTCCTGGTGACCATCCGTGGCTTCTTCCTTGTGTGTCAGCTCTTGCTGCTTTAACCCCAGTGCTGTGTGCTGGTGCTCAGGGTGCGGGATGCTCCTTGGGGAGGCCTGGGCAGACAGGCTGGAGCTGGGCACGGCTCTGAAACCACGGCATTGGCACATAGTATTGGCAGGGAGATATGACAGCTGGCTGCAGCCTCACCGCCCTGCTGTCCTCACGCTCCTGGAAGCAGGAGTGGCATTGTGCCTCCAGATGGGATGTGCTGGAGAGCCTGACTTCAGTGCAGCCCATGGGAGCCCCTGGCATGGAAGTTCGAAGTGTCCACAGACAGCTGCAGCCTGGAGGAGTGGGAACAGCGGGGCCCCTTCAGCTCAAGCTTCCCACAAGCCTGCCACGCACACCCAGCTGCACCCTGGAGCAGGGAATGCTGTGTCCAGGGCGCAGGGTGGCTCCCAACGCCTGCTCACACAGATCCTGCTTGTTCCAGTCCCTCCGCTGAAGGTCTCGTTGTGTTCTGTTTCAGGCCTTCCCCCTTGAGCCCCTTTGCTATTGGTGGGGAAGATCTGGACCCTTTAGGGTGAGTATGGTTGGGTAAGGTTGTGCTTTCTGTGCCTTGGGAGCTCTGCCCTTGGGGTTTGGAGCCCTCTGGCACAGCTGAAGTCTGCCTGGCTCAGGCATCTGGTGAATTGTCTCTTCAGTGCAGATGGTGATGGGGCAGTTGCTGAGTACAAATTGCAAGGGACCAATTGACAGTTGCTAAAGCTCAATATGGTTCTAATATCGTACTAAGATCCCATCCCTTGCATACATGATAGGTTGCAGTCTGTGTCTGTTTAATAATCAGCTTGTATTCATTTAACACGCAGTAATTCCTCCAGTAAATCAAAGCTGAATACATCATTAAGTGAATGTAAGCCCCTAATTTAAAATGGTACCAGCTGCTGTGTCTACAGCCAAGCAGTCTGGAGAAGGGGAGGCTTAAAGCCGAGCCCACGGGTCCTGGTTGCGAGCCTCCTGGCTGTCTGAGGCACTTTGCTTCACAGATACATCCCTCAGTCTCTGATTCGATCAGGCAAGGAGAACCTCTCATCTTCCATTCCAGTTAAAAGCGCAGAAGCCAGACAGAAAAACAGCCCTTGGAGTTGCTGCAGTGTGTCCTATGGCCCAAGGGTGTCCTTGGAACCACTCTGCTGTGGGGATGGCATTTTTTCCCCTCTTGCAAGACTTGGTTCTCCGTGGGTTTGGCTGGAAGAGCCGGCTAAAAACATCCTGCCTGGAAGGAGAGGCCTGGAGCCTGGGTGGCTGCAGGGAAACCTGAGAGCACAGGGAGGGGGGTTCAGTGGAGGAGGGTTCCCTGCTTCTCTTGCTGCCTCCAGCCCTTCCTCAGAAGTTTTGGTGTAAATGGAAGCAGATTTGGGCGCTGGCACCTGCCGGCACCGCGCTGGAGACACAGACTGCAGGCAGAGGCTGGTGGGGCCGGGCTGGCCCGGGGCGCTCTGGGCAGCCAGCCTGGCCTAATGGAACTCATTAGCACCGTTGTTAATGACTTGTATGATGGCAGCGGTGTCCAGAGGCTCCAGCCGAGCTTGCACAAAGCCAACCGTGGGGAATGGCACTCCCAGCATGGGGCAGCGCCAAGCAGACACCGTGGGCAGCAAATGACTTCCAGGCAGCACTTTGGAGGAGCCCTGGCTCTTGCGACACAGTGCAGGGCAGGATTTGCTGCTCGCCCTGGAGAGGAGAGCGGGGACGGGCACGTGGGCCAGCAGCAAGGGTCAGCAGGCCCAGCACTTCCCATAGGGAATGATCAGCAGCTCACTGGGACTCTCCAACCATTGTTTATGCCCCAAATGGCTCCTTGCAGGACCTGGGGGGAGAGGGAAGCTGCCTCTCTGCTTCTCTGAGTGTTCTGGTGTTGGCTGTGAGGGCTGTTGCTGGCAGCTGGGCTTTGGGGTACTCCAGCACCATGGACCTGAGTGGTGGTGCTCTGGCTTGAGCACTCTCTCTGCAGCCAGGAGACTCCCACCTTAGTGTGGTGATGATGATGATTTGCGTCCTGCCACTGTCCCTGTGTTGTGGCATTGTGCAGGCAGATCTGCAGGGCTGTGATAGCCCCGGGCAGGAGCAGGGTGGGATGTATTTCGGTTCATGCCTGTCACAGATAGCAGCCTCTGTGGCCCTTGTTGTGGGTTAGGGCTGCTTTCCTTCCCACATGCCATGTATCAGCTTAACCCTGTGTTCCTGTGCACAGCATTCCTGCAGCAGAGGTTTGGCACAGGGACACGCTTTGCTCCTCTCACTGGTGCCCATCTCATCTCTTTCTCTGTCTTTCCTTTCCCCAGACGTCGGAGTGGGGGAATGATCATGGATCCTCTCCGGTCTGGCTTCCCACAGCCTGGCATTGACCCATCATCAGGCATCCCAGGCCGGCTCCCCCCAGGAGCAGTTCCACCCGGAGCCAGATTTGATCCCTTCGGCCCGTTAGGGGCTGGCAGATCCAGGTAGGTACTTGGCTGTGCCTGGAATTCCCATCCTGCTCTCTGCACTGCCCTGGAGCTCCTGGCTCATCTCTGGTGCTGTGGGACCAAGCTCTCACTCTGGTCTGCATTTCTTTCCAGGCCGGACCCCGACCACCTTCCCCCTCCAGGCTATGATGACATGTTCATGTGAGGGGTCACCACTTGGCTTCTCATGGCTGTGGCCAGAGCAGGCTCCTGGGAGGTCAGGGCACTTCCTCCAACTCGCTCCCCATTTGGTGGATCTTCTCAGCAGCGTTTTCCTTCTCCCCATTTGGAGCTACATTCCCGTGTGTCAGAGCAGCCATAAAGGTTTCCGTGCGTGCAGAACAGAGGAGGAGGCAGTAGGTCCATTTCTTTCTGTGCTCCTCAGAGGGTGCCTGGCTGAAGCAGTGCTGACAGCGCCGGGTGCAGCACTTGAGAAGGGCCCGGGTGCTGTGGGGTTTCTTCTGCTGCTTCTCTGGAGTGGCACCGCTTCTGCTACAGGGGTTATGTGCGTCAGTGCTGAGGGGGGAGCTGGCTTCTTGCTGTGAGGAGCTGCAGTGGCTTTGCTGAAGGTGGGTTCTCCATGCAGAGATGGTTTCTCTCTTGCTCTATCCAAATGAATGTAAGAAAGCCCGACCCGTGGGGCTGAGATCAGCTTCCACATGGCCATGCCCACTGGCTTCAAAGAGCAAGGCCTTTAATGTGCACACAAATTGAATTCCTGGCCCAAAATTGCTCCCTTTCCCCCTGCAGCCATATTTTCCATTCCTGGGATGCAGGTGGAGCCCCCACTGGGCACCACACAGGGCTGGGATAGGAGTAGGGGTGCTCGGTGCCCACACAAGTGGCCAGACCCAGTCCTGGCACAGCAGAGCTGAGCCCAGCATTGGGCTGGGTTCTTTATGGGAACACACACAGGGGCTCGCTCAGCTGCAGGATTTGCTTTGCAGAAGAGGTTTAGAGACCATTTTGTCAGACCATTGGTCCCATCATGAGGGGCTGGTGCAGCTCTGCCTGGTTGAGCTCTGCCAGGCACCTTGGGGAGAAGGGGTGAGATCTGGGAGGCTCAGGCTCCTCAGTGTGGAATCCTCCTCCCTTCACCACCACTCTCCCAGGTCAGCTCAGTTTGGGGCTGCAGCCCTTCTGTCCCCTTGGGTTCATGCAGTTTCTTCTCATGTTTGATCTCTTGTAAAGATGCTCGTGGGACAGAAATAAAAACCTGACACTTGTGTTGGTGCTTGCTGGAGGTGCCCCCCTGCTTCCCTGCCATGTCCCGGCGCTGTGCCCAGGCTGTGCCTACCCTCCTGAGGTGGAGGATTCAGGCTGGGAACCCGCTTTGTACCTTCCCCTGAGCAGTGGAGCTTTTCCAAGGTGATGTGACTGTGAATAACACAAACTGGAGCCTAGCCCAGCCTTGGCTCCGCAGAGCTCCGTGTGGTACCTGCCTTTGTGGGGTGTTGGATGCTGTCACACACTGCACACGGCCGTGCTGGCAGGGGTAGAAGGGGAAGTGATCCCCTTGTTGGTCTCTTCTCTCCCCAAAGGCATTTTCCCTTTGAAAACCGCTTTGCCTACAAATGCAGCTGCTAAAGCTGGGTTACAGCATGTGCAGCCCTGGGTTGTGTGCAGGTAGGAGCAAGGAGGACGGGCTGTAAAAGTAAGGCACTGAGGGAGGCTGGTGCATCCCTTGTGTCTACCCAGGGCTTGTGCAGACCCTTGTTCACAGAAGCTGGTTTTGAGCCTAGTCCCGGCCCTGCTGCACATCCTTGGGGTCTTCAGTGCATAGTTCAACCCACAGAGAGGCAATGCCCATGACCAGAGGAAGAGAGACCCAGTGCTCACTGAGGCCATCACTCCTGCACATCCCCTCCGGCTCCTGGGGCAGCCTGACCCATCCAATGCTATGCCCATGGAGAAAGAAACCCCCGACCTCTCTGCATGGGGTTGAGAGAGGCTTGGGGAGAGGAAACAGCTTTGGCCTTATCAGGGGGCCCCTCTCAGCGGGAGGCGGCTGCTCTCTGCCTGCATTCATCATGTTCTGCCACCTCTGAGGCAGCAGCGGCTCTGATGGGGCCAATTAGAGCAGCCAGAGCGGGGAGGGGCTGCGCGGGGCTGATAAACAACCCTTTGTCTGCAGCCTCAGCCCCAGTGGGTCCCTGATGTGCAGCTGCAGGGCCAGGTGGGAAAGGAGAGGGGCTTCGAGGAGGTAAGTGCCTGGCATTGAGCTGAGCCTGGTGTTGAGCTGTGCCCGCTGCCAGTGCCTGAGCTTCAGGGCTCCCAGCGCTGCATCATCCACTCTCAGGAGAGGATGGGTATGAGGTGAGGATCCTCTTCTCGGGTCCAGAGGACAATGGGAACAAGACTGTCCCTGCAACTGGCTCAGCTCACACCAAAAGGCCACTGTGGAGCTGCCCAGAGCATGGCAGAGGTGGCTCCTGGGAGCCCTTGATCCCAGACACATTCCTTGCTCCATCGCAAGGCTGGTGGCTGAACACAGACCTCATTCCCCTGCTGTAAGCTCCTACCATGGTGGCTGCAAGGGCCCCATATTCTGCCAGGAGGAGGGACCCTGGCACGGCTGCTGCTAACCCAAGTGACAGCAGCATTAGCATGCAGGGGAGCACATCCAGCAGCACACACCTCCAGTTATTATTACAGGGAGCATGAGGAGCGGCTGGGGCTGTGTGTGTGCTCCTGGCACAGACACAACCCTCCCTCCTCCCACAGCCCCGGAGAAGCACTTCCAATGTCACGTTTGAAGAAAGACATTGGATTATTGGGAATGGCTTGGGATCCCCAGAGAGCCCTTCAGGCCATCTGCCAGCCTGGCCCAGTGCTCCCAGCCACAGAGCCCTGGAGCTGCTGATTGCCCACAGATGATGCTCCATCCCTGGGATCCCATGTACCGGAACCGTGTGGATTGCACAGATGGAAAACAAAGCAGCTCCCATTGTACAGGACTGGGAAAGGGGCTGGGATGTTCCCTCTTTGCTCACCCAGGCACAAGCAAAGATACCCCCAAGCCCATGGAGCTGAGTGGCCACCCACCTGCCTTTGTGCAGTGGCATTGCCAAGGGGGACCCAGCCTGGTGCCTCTCGCTGTGGCCATGCTGCCCATCCCTGTGGTGTCAGGGTGACCCATGCCTGCTCTTCTCCAGTGCCCTTCCTGCCTCCTCTGGCAAACCCGGCTTCTCTCAGAGGATCCAGAAAAGGCAAGTAGGGGTGAGCCATGCTGCCATCAGGGATACTTCTGGGGTATCTCAGAGCTGCCTCTGATGCACCCACCCACACCTAATTCCATGGGTGAGTGAAGCCCTGGATGCCCCCACACTGAGTGGCTGGTGATCCTCATCCCATCCAGGCCATGCTGCCTTTCCCAGGTCGATTTTTCCCACCATCCTGGAATATATTTGATTGCTTCCTAAATATCCCCCTGCACATGAACCATCACAGCTTAAGCTCAAGCTCATCGCAGCCTCAAGCTGACTGCACTGCTCTTCCCCAGACACAAAGGGTTGGCCAGGCCAATGCAGGGAGGATGCACATTGCAGCATCTGTGTCCTACCACCGCAGCCACCCTCCCTTTCATCCCAGGGGATCTCTGTACAAAATCACGTCCCAGTGCTGGAGTCTTGATGGGGAACTTCTTTAGTGGCACTCCTCGACACAGCTCATTCCCCTTAAATACATCTCTGTCAGCCCAGAGGCTTCCCCTAGTCCTGCAGATCCTCGAGGGACAGCACAGTGATGGCAGCTCCTTCCCGCAGCGTGTCCTGAGCAGCCTCATGCTCTGATCCCCAGGAGCATCTCTTGTACTCAGCAGCTGTAACCTCCACTGGGCTCAGCCTTCCATCCTGCACAGACCCTTCCACCTTATGTGAAGTGACAACATTGAGGATTTCTCCATCTAACGGGTTTATTTTCTAATCCAGGCTCACAGGAGCAGCACTGAGAGGTGCACGAGGGAGTTCTGCCTTCCCAGGGCAGCCTCCTTGTGAACGCAGGGCTCCCTGGGCAGACCCTGCACAAGAGCCTTCCTCCCCTTCCTTTCCTTCATCCCCTCAATCCGGTGTCCCTATGCCCTAGGATCACCCCTCAGTGACAGCCACGATGGCCTTTGCTCCCCCTGCTCTGCTTGGGCTCTTTATTTGATGCTCCTGGCTCTGCTCAAGGGTCCATGGTGAAAGGGGAACATTGGAGCACAGCCACTCATCTCACCCCATGCGTGCCTTAATCCCAGGGAAAGGTGCCTGGGTGCCAGGGCTGCGGACATGAGGCTGAGATGGTTTCACAGGACCCTACAATAGAGGTGGAGGAGCATGGATGGGTGATGTGGTGATGGGGAGAGGGACGTGGGGCCCTTCACAGCGACAGGAGGAATCAGCTGCGGAGCATCAGGTGTGAAAACACGGGGCAGAGAATGATCCCCCTGAAACAAACATGGCCCAGACAATTGCACCACACGTAACAGTGCCTTTCCTCTCGTGTTGGGCTGCTGGAGAGATTTGTCTCCACCTGGAAACGTTTGAAGCGAGTAATTTATGGGATGGATGAAACCCGGCAGCTCAGGACAAACGCCCCCTTTTGTGGGGCTGCGTTTCCTACGGGATAATCAGTTCCCTTTCACAGCACCCCGCTCGGACTGATTTTTCTTTCCACAGAACACTGTGCTTTAATAATGCTTCATGTTTAATTCCCGAGATGCATTTTCCCCTTCACGCTGCAGACAATGGCCCTTGTGATCGGCACAAAGGCTCCTGAATGGGAACAGAACCACCACATCACTTCCAGGCTTTGGGAATTGGCGTCTCTCCCCCAGGCAGAGCACTGTGATTTTGAGGAGGCCGTTCTGGGGTTGCTGGTGGGAGCGGGATGCTGGGCACGGTGCGGCTGTGCGTCCTGGCCTTCATCCCACCCTCCGCAATGGGAGAGTGGTGGGGTGCTGGCGGTCGCACTTGGTGCCTCCTCCTCCTCTGCCCCGCGCGGTGCAAGCACCAAATCCACACCACAGAGTTCACAGGAAACTATTGCTAAAAAAGGTCACTGATGGCAGAAGATGAGCGGCTCCAGCCCCGAGAGGAGCAGCCGGTGCTGCCCTGGATGCTGGGAAGGAGCCGGCTGTGGCTTCATGTCCAGCCTGTGACCAACCATGGCACTGAAATCTCACAGGTATCTCAAAGGTGCCGTTGTGCTGACGCTGGTGAGCAGGACCCCATCCTGGAAGGTGCTGTGGAGGCGAGTGGGGTGTCCAAAGGCCACATTGCTGGTGGTGGGGCCATGCACCCAAAACCACATCGCTCTGGTGCTGCCAATGGGATCCCCATCCAAGGAGGGTCCGGGAGGTGAGGATAGTGGCCAGGTGCAGGTGAAGCCTCACCGGATGGCATCGGTGTTAGGGAACCCCGCTCCTGCCTGTGGCTGGGGGTCCCCGGGGTGCACTGGGTGCTAAGAGCCCGGCCCCTCGGGGGGCTGCTGCGGGGGGCTGAGCTGTGTCTCCAGCAGCGCCCGCGTTCCCTCAGCCGACACCCGCCGCAGCCGCAGCCGCACGGAGCCGTAGGTGCCCCCGGTGCGACGGGCGGCCCGTGCTCGGCGACGGGCGGCGGCGGCGGCCAGCAGCAGGGCGGCGAGCAGCAGCCCCCCCAGCGCCAGCAGCGCCAGCCCGGCCACTGTGCAGCGGTCGAGGCGGGCCCGCAGCCGCGCCGCCCGCTCCTCCAGCCGCTCCATCTGCCGCGCCGGTACCGCCGGGTCGGGGCGCGCCGCCCGCGGCACGGCCCCCG